>JAWPHD010009842.1:0-99728 GCA_037043455.1 Cyrtodaria siliqua | reverse complement strand
AATCATTACTTTATCAAAATTGAAAGTTGGAATAGGTTCTTTTAAGTTAGCGGGCTACGTTTTCAAAAAAGTTATAAAAGTATTTGCAATAATCTTGGTTATCAGAGTAATATTATTACATCTTTATGATTGCTTTTATTAATTACAGTTGTTTGTCTTTTATTTAGACGCACCAATGTTTTTTAAATATTTTCCAAACTGTTTTAGGGTCCTGATTTCCTTCCTCAATTTTCTTTCATAAGATTCTTTTTTAGAATTATCTATCAATGTACAAACAAACTTTATTTCTTGAACTCTGTAGTTATCCATATCTATTTTTAGCCTTAAATTTATCACGTTCTTTAATTCATTCTAAAATAGCAGGTGTAAACCAATCTGGTTGTTTTAGTGTTTTAACTCTGTGAATTCTAATTGGGGACGTGATTATCTACAACAACTTGAAAAATTAGACACCCAAGGAGTGAAGTAACTCATAAGTATCAGTGTTGTTTAGACTACCCCCAGGGGATGCTGGATAAGATCTTGATAAAAATGACCTCTCTGAGAAATGACCTAAATGATCTGTATTTTATAAAATTATGTGAATTGATTTTTTCTTATAATTTAACTTTCTTGTACATAGGATCGGATAATGATCGCTAATTCCTATTTTGGGACACGCTTACATTACATATATTTTGATCCAATTAGTATAAAATGTGGTCTATTAAAGTTTTTGAGTTGACATTCACGCGGTCGGCTTGCTTAATTAACTGTTTTAATCCTAGTGATAAAATATAGCTAGACCATTCATCATTTATTTTGGAATTTAATAAATCTCATAAGAATTAATATTTATATACATACATATAAGGAACTAAAAATTTAATGATTGATAGCATATAATTGTATATTGTTTTAATCGTAATTACCGTTAAATCATTGTGACAAACAGAGGCGTACAATCGTGCGATAAGAACGTACGTGATTTTTGAAAAGTGATGCCTGATGCATAACTTTAAAACTAAATATTATCGTGTTATCAAAGCACAAAGAAGTATGGCGTGTATATGTATAGAGAATATTATGTCAGTGCCTTTTACTATCAAGGTTATAGGCGAGGCTTAGAAACGAAGAATGGCGAGGCTCTGCCGAGCCATTCTTCGTTTCGTCCGAGCCTAATAAACTTGATAGTGAAAGGCACTAACATAATACTCTACTTTATCATGTAGATTATCCACATTTTCTGTATGCATTACTATTATTACTATTTCTCAGAATGTTAAGCTTAATCGAGGGACGCCGCCATGTGTTGTTTTTTGTTTGTTTTATGACGTCAGGCAACGTTACGTGCATGACGTCAAGATAACGTACGTACAAAAACGTCGAGGGATTCCGATTTGCTCTATTGATAAGTGCCAAATAAAGCCAAAATTTCATAGGTCACCCTTTATTGGGCAGAAACGTGCCTCTGCATGATAAAATTAGAATTCTTAATACATTACCATAAAATCAATTAAATAAATTGCAGTATATATCATGGTATTAGAAATATGAGAAATGGGCGAATGTTATGTACCCTCCGAAAATGGATTGTCCCTTTAGTCTATTCAGAAAATGTGAACACCATTTGATGAACAAAGTGATCCCTATATGCCGGCCATGGTACAACGCAACACAAGATTCAAATCTATTTGTGTTTACGACATTTATGCAACTAGAATACCTAGGATACCCTAGAGAGGAATACAGTTTCACCTCTTAATATGTAAGTCTCATAAATTAACTATTTGATGTTAATCGGGCGTTCCCATGTCCTGATGAAAAATATCAGAGCATGAAAAGCGGCATTACATAACCTTTTCGAATGAGTGATTGCCCCTCAAAAACAATATAATTCCAACCATCTTGTAACAAATGCAGAAAAACAGTATATATATTATCAGAATCTTGAAATCAAAGTAGAAAAAACAGAAAGCCACATTGTATAATAATAATGTGAACATACACAACTAAACATCTGTGTGGTAGAAAGGGGAGGTGGTTGGAAACATATTTGATGAAAATGACAGATCGTAATTTCGGTGTGTGTGCACACAAAGGATCATCTCTGGAGTGCAAGGGCGCTGGACCACGAGATGTCTGGCCCAGAGAGTTCATGTTATGTCTGTATCACGTTAACACGAAGTTCCGTCGGTGTGTTCTTGGGCAAGTCACTGTCCCCTAGCCTCGTCCGCTCGATGGGGACGTAAACCGGCGGTCCCGTGTATCGGTCTATCCTCCGGATCACGTTAAAGCACCATAGGGAATCTATTCGAATTAAGGAGTAGGGGCACGGGTCCCGGATTCCTATGTATTCTTCCCCTCCTCTCTGGGAGGCGGGCTCTAATAACCTATACTGTGTTGATGAGCCGTTAAACAACATCAATTCAATTCAATACGTTAACACGAAGGTGAACAATACCTTCACGGGATTGCTGTTACCCACACAACCCAATTATCTACAATAGTTATCTTTTGTGCTTGCCTAAACCTAGAGTTATTACTGAGTACTATCTAGCTTCATCTATCAGCTTGTTTTGACAATGGGTAATTAAATAAACACACTTCCATGATTAGTGAATATGTCATTTTAATTATAAAATACATTATAATACATTACATGACTATGATTATAATGTATATGTTTTGTGAAGTGTCATTATAACATAATATGATTAACCTTATAATTATTATAATGACTAGATTGAACATTTCACAAAATAACTTTGCAAAATACATGGAAAACATTCCCATATAAAAAAGTGGGGGGGGGGGGGGTGGGGGGCAACTTTCCGCCGTTCAAATGCCCACTCAAAGTCGATGAAACCGATATTGTACAAAAAAAAAACTTTTGATGATAAAACAAAAGAAGATATGTCATAAAATAAGTAATAAGAAACAACAGTTTCTTTTCTAGGGCAATTACATCTTACTACGTAATGACAGTATAGGACACATGAACCAGCCTAACTTCGACATCCATTATCATACCAACTATATTAATGTAAACAAATTAACACTAATTAAATAAGTGTCCAACCTCATGTAAATGAAAGACGAGTCTTACAATGAGCCCATTCAAAAGCATATGCCTTAATTACTCAATTAAACACTGCATTACAACGAAAGCTGAGGCAATCTTATATAATTTTGTAGGCGTCAGAATTCCAACGACCCATCCTTTCGCATCAATCATCGAAATATCCTAAATGAACCAGCTACAGAGGCTGCCCCTATGCGAAAAGAATGTGATTTTACTTATTAGGATCTAAGCCCCAAGAATATCACAATGTATCTAATTTCACCGTCACATAACGATAGGATACCGGGGTCCATCTAGAAAATGAAAGAGAGGGCTCATCTATATATGTATGTATGTCGAGATATTTCTTTCAATGCCAGCACGTGCTTGATTCTGGGATTTTGCAGTTATACGCAACAATATATGAAAACAGAACCCGCATGTTCCTTATGTTTGTAATTTGTCATAATCACGGACATGCCGACAGTTTTTGTACCAACTATATGAAAAATTACGACCTTTCTTTGTATTAAAGGATCCTCTACCCCGCCTGCTGTCAAGCAGACTTCAAACATACTTAGAAAACAAACTATAAACTGTTGTAAAAAGTGCCCGAATCAGAAGATGTCACACCGCCGCCTAATAACCGACGGTATCGCGTGTAGCAACCTCTGAAATATAGACAACGTGAACTAAAGCCTCGTGTCAGGTTATTACCTATTCTGAAAGCACCGTTAATGATTTCACCAAGAACGATTGCATCGGGTCTGCGAAACCTAATAATTTGTGAACAAAACCAACTGCAGATGCATACGTTGCCAATAGTACTGGGAGCATAACCAGAATCAAACAGCCTAGCTAAGTAATTAACAATATGACACGATGCTACAGGCAACATTGAATGTAACATGATCGAAGACATATAATTTGCAAATTTGCTCCCATGCACGCGTATATGAAATCTTTGAAATATTTGCAAGTGACGCACTTATGACAATTATGGATGTCGGAGTCCGATTCGTAAACAGGATCTCGGGACTTGTGTCGGGACATTGATCTAACCATGGAGCCATTTTCCGCGCATCCTCAAATCGAAAACGTGATAGTGCATCAGCTAAGTTATTACACTTCCCTGGGACATGTTTGGCACGAAAACGATGTTATGTGTTAAACACCTCACAACCAGCCTCCTAACCAGTTTCATTAAAACAGGGATTTTGATGACATTTTATTAATGACAGGACACAGTGCATGTATTATCAGATAAGAATACTATCTTGCAATTAACAATTTCTTTGCCCACACAACTCGATAACAACAACTATAGGAAATAGTTCCATAACACTGATACTGTGCGAATACTGATCTTCTGACCAAGCACCAGAAAACTATTGTGTTAAACACTGCAGCAAAAACCTTAGTAGATGTCGCATCAGTCTGTAATTGTATACATCAGAAGAGACCCATTTATCCGAGAAAAACATCGATATTCCATTAAAACTTTTCATGAATATATGCCATGCCTCTAAATCTGCTCTAGCTGCAGCATTGAATTAGATTTTAAAATGTGGACGAGAAACTCCAATAACCTACGTAAAAATGTGCGACTACAGACTGCAAAATTCAATAAACCAATGAGAGATTGTTGTTCACGCAAGGTTATCTTTCTTTTGTTCTTATACAACTGCAGCATAATCACCGATTATTTTAACTTTGTCACGTGGTAAACGACACAACATCTCATTTGAGCCTACTTCAATACCATAAATGATAATTTTGTTGTGGGTAGGTCAGTTTTTCATGCTTTATGGGTATACCCAGTTTACGGCATAATGCCATAAACTGCCGTAGATGATTTATCTGCGGCGGCCCGACTAAAAAGATATCATCAATAACATGACTCATAAAAGCTTGATGAGTATATTCCATGTACCACTGTAGGGGCGTGCTAAATCGTTCGAATGTTCGATAAATCATATTTAGACCCATAGGTAAGCATTTATCAACGTAATATTGAAATTTGCCGTGAGAACTGGTTGATGGTAAAACCAAGTAGCCCATAATCATCCGGATGAATAGGAAGTAGACGAAATACATCCTGAATATCTGTCTTAGCCATGAGAGCACCCTTTCCAATTTCTTTAGCAATAGCTACTACATCATCAATTGAATCGTAAGACACGGAGGTATGTTTAGAGCTGATAAGGCTATTAATCGATTGACCACGTGGATAGGACAAGTCATGTATCAGACGAAAGGAGTTTGGTTCATGTTTTAGAACTAATCCCAACGGAGAACTAAATCCGGAACTTGAAAAACATCGAAAGGACCAGCTACCCTACCACATGACTACTTCATGCTGAACCTTAGTATATAAATTGTCATATTGTGTTAGGCAGGACCGATGATTTTCAACAAAACGAAACTGCCGTTTGCCCTCATTTGGCATTCGAAACCCTATACTTACAGTAGTCTATACCTTTTTGTAAGCTATTCGCTTCTAATGGTCTTCTTGATTGACTTCCTGGGTAGAATGCAGATAAAGTGTTTTGCTCAGGGACACAACACATATGGAACCCACGACGTTTGGATCATGGGTCCAACGCTCTACCACTAGACCACAGCGCTCCTTTTACTAAAGCCCTCTTACAGAAAATTTCTTTCAACTGGATCATAGTCTTCCAAAAATAGATAAGGTTCCATGGAATTAATTGGTGTTGGTAGCGAATTTTCTACCATTGGTTCCACAAAAGGGCTGGTTAATGACCTGCTTATTATGAGTGTTGGCTTGTTGACGGGGTAACGTATGTCTCGGCCCTGTAGCCGAACTATCAGCCACTCTATTGGATTTAGTAGGGTGGCACAGGAATCGCGGATGCCCACCATCACACTCTTGGCATCTATGCAGATATTTGCTCTTCGACACTTTACAACCTAAACGCCGGTTCTAAGCAAAACAATGCCTCATGGCATGTGTTGACACATTGCCAGTGGCTGATGCCGATAGAAATTTGGTTGAGTGTAGTGTGGGGGCCTTCATCCACAATTCCTGGTGCATACTACCCCATGACAATCCATGGAGTTGTCTCTGCTCCTAAATTCAATGTCATAGCATGCCGGCCATACGCCTGTTCTAAGTCCTTAATTAAGGACACGCACGAAAGTAAACCAGTAATGTCCTGAGGACGCTTTCTGGCATATAAAAATATTAAAAGCTTTCTGCCACGAATTTATGTCCAACATTTTCTGCTTCTGCTTATTGTTCAAATGTAGCGAACCGCCCTCAATCACGTTAATTTGCACCATCTCCGAGGAATAGCCTGGCAACCAACGAGGCCAGATCAACAGACTGGTCCAACCAGATTGCACTACATGCCTTCTCACTCACATACCGTGAAATACTCAATGGCATACCTGACCCTTGACTGCTGCGGCTTAAATGTTCCATCGCCACTGCAGCCTGTGACGCTGATGTGCCAACTGGTACCTGGGAGTCCTTACTGGAAACTGCGTTCTGAGCATCTTGCTCAACAATCCCAGGTACAACAGGCACCGGGTTTACACCTGCCACTGGTGGTGCCTCTGCAACCGGTGGAAGCATACCCATCTCCTGCATCCTACCCATCACTGCATCGATGAATGCGTCGAGCCGACTGTTGTCGACCCCGTCTACAGGTGGCATCTCCACCACAGGGCGGCTTTCATCTGTGGCTGTCTTGGCCTTCTTACTGCGACCACAGGTCTGAACAGGCACGACAACTGATTTTACACGTTTTGACATTCTGACCTGTAAAATATGTACTAGCACTAGCTGTATCAATTACAGTATGCCTTAATTAAACATATTCTGACACAACCAAGAACACGCTACTT
Source organism: Cyrtodaria siliqua (assembly GCA_037043455.1). Lineage (NCBI taxonomy): Eukaryota > Metazoa > Mollusca > Bivalvia > Adapedonta > Hiatellidae > Cyrtodaria > Cyrtodaria siliqua. The sequence goes on along the minus strand of JAWPHD010009842.1, from coordinate 92,812 downwards.
CAGACCAGTCTAGTATCTCATGTACACTAATAATAGCATGCCACATTAAATATCCTTTAGCAGGAATATCTTGTTACGCAGCTATATACATAATATGATATATAGACTGTTTGGTACCTATACCAAGTAACAAACAACATCACATATGATAAATATGCCGTTCAATACCTATACCAACGTACAACAACATGCAATCTGTTATGAACCTATACCGAGGAACAAACAGTACATATGATACATATATAGTTCCATACCTATACCAAGGAACAACAACATCAAATATGATATACGTCACATATGATACATATACAGTGCAAAACCTATACCAAGGTACAACACGTCAAATAAGATATATTGGCTGTTTGATACCTATACCAGGAACAAACTACATAACATATGATACATATATAGTACAATACCTAACCAAGGTACAACACATCAAATATGATATACATCACATATGATACATTCACAGAACAATACCTAACCAAGGTACAACACATCAAATATGATATATCGACTGTTTGGTACCTATACCAAGGAACAAACAGCATCACATGATAAATATGCAGTTCAATTCCTATACCAAGGTACAACAACATCAAATATGTTATGAACCTATACCAAAGAACAAACAGTACATCTGATAAATATGCCGTTCAATACCTATACCAATAGACTGTGAGCTATTTTTTAAAATTAGTTTGAACTTAAACTTATAAAACTGAAGCAATAGAATGTTGCACAGCATACATATTTAAGTTTTTCCTGACACAATATATAACAAGTAACAATCCATCATAAGACATATGATGATTACCGTAAAAATCGGATATATGAAGAATATCCGCCAAAAAGTACGGTTTGGAAAAGTCCTTTGTGTTATATTTTTCTACAAACGGAAACGAGGCTGTGTGTAAATCGTGAGGATGTCACGGCATAACAAACACCTGCCTCACTGTAAGATTTACACGACATAACATGCACACATTTTTTCTACCTATAAAAAACATTGTTTAACATAAGTTCGAAATTATGTAAGCAAGTTCTCATAAAAGCATTTATTTCAAATAAATTTATATATATGTAATGTACGTCATAACAGTATTTATTATATGTTGGTAAATAGCTACTCATAGCTAATATTATTTTGTTAAATGCTTTTCCGACAATAATAAAGTTTCAATTGAACTGAATTGAATTGAATTGCCTTTTTTTTTATTAAATAACCTAACGATAAAAACCGAGTAACACAAATCTTATCACCTAGTGAAAATAATGTAAAATCTCAACATTTTGGCAATGGAAATTCATGAATAGACAGGCATGTCGGTGAATGCAATCCTTGATCCTGTATCAAAGCACTGTTTGTCAAACCAAGACATTTTCTTTTGGTTTTCTTACACAATTCATCTACATATATTTACTTGATGTAAGCCTTTTATCAACAACTAGACCAATATGCATATAGTTTAGCACTTCTTAAATAGTTCGTTAGTATCACAGCGTGTCCAGTATACCATACTCGATTTGAGCATGTATAGGGCTCACTACAGCTCTCTTGAAATCCACGGTAGGATAATTCTTTATCCATTAAGAGTAAAAGTAGCCGTGCGTTCTTCAGTTTGAAATTATTTAATAATTTCTGACAGATATGAATCATATGACAGGCTATGTGTATCGTTGTTGCAATGCGATGAACACAGTCTGAATTGGGTTTGCAGCTATTAGACGGCATTGCCATCAACATAAGCCAGTTTTATGGGTGTTGAAGAAGTGGAATTCTGGTCTAAACCTGGAGTTAAAGTTCAAACAGTACAATGGATGACACCACTCAAGTTCAAAAAAAAAGAGAGAAAACATGTCAATGTACCAGATTTTGTAAAGTTTTGTGTCAGCAAATGACTGTGCTTCATTCTTGGATATTGCTCATTTCCAAATATTCCAAATGATACAGGCTAAGCGAACATTCACACCAAATTTAATCAGCTTCAATACCAGTAAGCTGCATTGCTTCAAAACGCCGAAATTCGCTTGATTTAAAAACAAAAAATGTCATTACTCTTATCACACAAAGTTTGGTGAAAGTGTTCAGATACCATTCAATAAAGTAATTCGTAAACATCTTGACATTTTGAATTGTACTTACTTAACCCGTAAACCCCCGCTAAGCACGACTATAATAGCCTTTTCGTCCATTAACTTGCAGGCTGATCAGGGTTTACAATGTACGGCTGCTGATCAGTCATATTCCCAAAACACCCCTTTGTCACATAAATGGAATTGTCTTAATTCAAAGAAAGAACAGTCCATTATATATATGTAGCGGGTTAAGTGTTAAGTACACCACCTCTGTAATGCATCCATGTGTCTTAATTTGCTTATTGTCGTACTCGTAAAGTTCTTATTTAACAAAACCTTAAACCTAAATTAAGCTAACGAATAAACAAACCTTTTGACATTATAAAAGGGGAATAACTCTTTAACTAATGTGACAATTATGCAACGCAACAGTTGTATATTAAAAACATGCTAACACAATGTGGTGGTAGTCGTATACAAATGTACATAAGGACAAGAACCATGAAACGCATTGGTCAGTTTCGCTCATCTTCGAACTCTTTCAAGATCTTATTAAAACAAATACCTTCAATGCAAATTTGGTGAAAGTCGATCCCGGTTGTAGGAACCTCAAACGTGGAAAATGTCACAAATGTAAAAACGGTTAAAAATGTGGAAAAAAACTACTTCTTCTCTGAAACCACAAGGTACAGAGCTCTCGTGTATCACATGTAGCATCAGTTTATGTCTTCTACTAAGTTTGTCAACTGGTAACCCTGGGAAAGAAATTAAAATATCTTCTTCTCTGAAACTACAAGAGCCAGAGGTTTAATATTTTGCATTTGCTATAAGGTTATGGTCCTCTACAAAATTATTTTTCAAATGGCGACCCTGGTGTCAAGTTTGGCCCCGTCCCGGGAGTCACACTTTTACATAGATTTATATAGTAAAAAAAATGTTCTTCTCTGAAACTACACGAGCCAGATGTTTAATATTTTGCATTTACTATGAGCTTATGGTTCTTTAATAAGTTTATTTCAAATGGTAACCCTGGGGTCACATTTGGCCATGCCCCGGGTTTCACATGTTTTACATTGACTTGTATAGGGAAAAACTTTAAAAAAAAATCTTCTTCTCTAAAACCAAAAGGCACACAGCTCTCGTATATTACATGTAGCCCTATGGTCTCATTTGGCCTTACCCCAGGGTTACACTCTAGCACCTTCGTTTTGTATTTGATCTTTACCAAATATTGTCAGTATCTTTATATTAATGCTGTTAACACAACAGATGCCACATTTCTTGAACAATCTTAACCAAACTAGCACAGATTGTATCTGACCATAAGATTTCGAAGAAGTTCGATAATGGGCCAGTACTCAGCTGATCGATTTAGGGCCATCTTGGCCCTCTTGTTTATTGAGTCAATTACTCACATACCAAAAGCTTTACAGTATACAAACTTCATACACATCTATATGGCACCATTATGTTCCTACCCAAATGAGGTCCATATAACTGTCGTTAACCTTCATTTTTCATCCGATCTTTATCAAACTTTACCAGATTGTTAATATCAATGAAAGATCCGAAAATCCGCCAAATCGGATCAGTATCACCTGAGTTATGGCCCTTGTTTCTTCTGAAAATGTCATTTTCTGCATTATGAACACTCTAGCACCTTCATTTATTAATTTGATACTTACCAAACTTGCAAGGATTGTTAATGTCAATGAAAACTCGAATAAGTTCGAAAACCAGCCAGATCGGATCAATAACACCGGAGTTATGGCATTTGATTTGCTGGAAAATGCCATATTTTAAATTGTAGTCACTCTAGTACCTTCATTTATTATTTGATATTTACCAAATTTGCACAGATTGTTAATATCAATGAAAGCTCGGACAAGTTTAAAAACCAGCGAGATCGGATTGGTAGCACAAGACTTATGGCCCTTGATTTAGTTAAAAATGCTGTATTTTGCCTCGTTAAGATGATAGGGCTTCCATTTTTCATCCGATCTTTGCCAAACTTTACCAGGTTGCTAATATTAATAAAGGCTTGGACAAGTTCGACAACCAGCCAAATTTACTTAGCAATACCAGAGTTTTGGCCCTTTATTTAGTTAAAAATGCTGTATTTTGCCTCGATAAGACGATAAGGCATTCATTTGGCCGGATTTCAATGAAACTTTGCAGGGATGGTCAGTATCAAGCCTAGTTGTGCATATCATCACCGTGTTCTGGTTGAATGATTTTGGAAGAGTTATGGCCCTTTAAAGGTTTTAGTACACAAACTTCGTCCGGACTAGTTGTCCTGAACCCATGGCCGAATGTCAGCGACAATTTGCAGGGATGATCAGTACCAAGCCTAGTTGTGCATATCACCGTGTTCCGGCTGTAATATTGTTGGCGGAGTCCTTTATAAGTTTTAATACACACTCTTTGTCAGGACGAGCTCTCCTGAACCCCTGGCCGGGTTTCAACGAAACTTAGCAAAGTTGATCATACCAAGCCTAGTTGTGCATACCGTCGCCGTGTTCTAGTTGAATGATTTTTGGCAGAGTTATGGCCCTTTAAAGATTTTAATGTACAAACTTTTTCGAGATTAGTCTCTTCTGAACTCACGGCCGGATTTCAGCGAAACTTTTAGGGATGATCAGTACCAGGCCTAGTTGTGCATATCATCGCCATATTACAGTTGAATCATTGTTGGCGGAGTTATGGCACTTTAAAGGTTTAAGTACACAAACTTTGTCCAGACTAGTTCTCCTGAATCCCTGGCCGGATTTTAACGAAACTGTGCAGGGATGATCAGTGCCAAGCCTAGTCATATCATCGCCATGTTCCGGTTGAATGATTTGTGACAGAGTCATGGTCCCTTATAAGCAAACATTATCCAGACTAGTTTTCCTGAACCCCTGGCTGGCAGGAATGATCAGTAAAAAAGCCTAGATGCGCATAATATCAATGTCCTGTTCCACACCACGTACTCCATATAGCAAATAGAGCGATAGAGGCCCGCTTGGACCTCTTGTTTCTGTAATTGGGAGCTTATGGGCCCTTGTTGGATTAGTTTTACATAGAGTTATAGGGAAGAATTTCGAAAATCTTTTTCTCTGAAACTATAAGATAAAGATTTAATATTTTTAATTTGTTATCAGCTTTTGGATCCTCTACCAATTTTGTTCAAATGATAAACTGGCCCCGCCCCAGGGGTAACCAGTAGAGCGATACAGGCCCTCTTGGGCCTCTCGTTTCAGTTTTCTTTAGGAAATAATATTTAATATATTTCTTCACATATGGCGTTATGTCACAAAAACTAAACATACACAAAGTTATCATTTGCTTTACATTTTTCATTTCTTAATCAAACTTTGTGTATCTGCACTAAAAGCAGTGACGTAAATCACTACTAAAAGGCAGAGTATGCTTATTAAAACATAAAATGAAACAGTTGAGGAAGTATTCTAAAACGTTACAACTTAGGCCATAATAAATAAATTGCTAGATTAGTATCCCCGACCGTCCACGTTTTTTATGCGACCCTGGCCATTTTTATTTCTTAAAAAAAAATCGCTTATTTGTTTTGTTTAAAGAAAAAATATTTCTTAACATCGGAAAATGTTTAAATTCTTAAATTACGTGCCTGAAATTATGAAACACTATTAAAAAAGTATTCTCAATCTAGGAAGTACCTAGTAGTATGTGTTACTATCTTTGCCTTGTGCCGAGGCAATATTCCATTTGTCAAATAAAAAATAAAATAATAGAATTTCACCACGTCTTGAAATAAATTTGGATGATAAACTAGCAATTAATTTATTATGGCCTTGGATAATTATGCTACAAGATCAATTGAATAGAAAATGTTTTTTCATATTGCAAAAAACATGAATAGAAATAAACTTTACAAACTTGGCCAGATAATTATTTTTGATACGTCCGTGTACCTTTACGTTGTATTCGCTATACACTGCGCTAATGCTAAACATAAACCTGGGTCCGTATTCGTAAAGCTTCTTAGCAATTTTTTTTATAAAAAAAAACAACATTTTTCTATCGATTTAAGACGTTTTCTTAATATTGCTAATAAGGTTATGGATAAATAAAATCTACAGTTAAATATTTATCTTAAAACTGATGGGTTGTAGTGTCCCTGAGAGGTTAATAAGGAGATTTAAAAAATATGTAAAAATCTTAAATTTTTACTTTAGTATTATTTTCCATTTAAGTTGCCTTATAAATACGGGCCCAGTAGCGTTCCGATCCAAATGGTTTATTTATAGCACAGGTATTGTTTATGTTAACACAAGAGTTGAAAACATCACGTACCAAAGCCCAAAGCGTACGTTTTTATTAATCACTGGTTTCATTTAACAACTAGGTACATCGGGCGATTTAATTCATGTTTGACGGTAAGCTTTTTTTTTATACGCATATTATGGTATGGGTCATCTGTCTATAAACAATTACTCATTCCAGACGATAATTTTGAAACTATAACACCCAAACAGGTACATTGCGCATGGACAAAGGAAGAACATCTTTGTTTTTGGGGTCAGATGGTCGAAGGGCAAGGTTGCCATGCCTTTATGGAAATATGCATTATGCACCATGATTTTAAAAGCACAACATCCACCATCATGAAAATTCATGTACATTTCCCTAGGTAAGAGTATGAACACTTGTTTTGGGGTCTAGGCAGTCAAAGGTCAAGGTCGCCATGACCTTGTATGGAAAAATGAATTCCAAGCGATAACTGAAACACTACCACTCCTGAAACGTTTTAGGTACATAGCCCTTGGTGAATAGTGGAACCCTATTATTTTGTGGTCAGTATGTTAAATGTCGCTATGGGCTCATGTGGCTATATTTATTCCACATAATAACTTTAAAAACACGACACTCATCTTAAAACGTCATATACATTTCCCTTGGTCAGAGGAGGAACTCTTTTGATTTTGGGCTGACTATGTCGAAGTTCAAGGTCCCAATAACCTCATAGGGTATACATATGCCAAGTGATAACTCCAGGAGTTTAAAACCTACACTCATGAAACTTTATAGGAAAATTGCCTTTGGTAAGGGAAGGAACACTATTGTTTTTGGGGATGAAAGTCAAAGGCCAAGGTCACCATGGCCTAATATGCACATAAGCATTCCACATGACAACTCCAAAAATATACCCTTGTTTTGGGGGTTCAATAGGTCACCAGGGACACTTGGAACTGACAATTGGCGAATCCTGAGAAACATTCTCCTATCTGTAAATTGTAAGTATCAGGCCATCTTGAAATTTTACAGAAATAATACCCGTGTTAAAATATTAACTTTAGGATCAGTAGGTCAAAAAGGTTAAGGTCACACTAACCCAATCAACCCAAAAAACGTGTCTTGCACTGTAATTTATTGACTATTACATCTTCAATATTGAAACATACAAATACATGTAGTATCCATTTTGCAACAACTACCCTATTGCGTTCATCGTAGTAAGTCAAATGTCAAGGTCACTCTGACCTGATCATGAAAACATATTTATCGGATGTCATTCTTCGAACTATTTGCCCTACAATATTAAAACTTTATAGTGCCTTTTAAATTATCCAACGCCAGTTTCAACTGCTTTAAAATAGTCTACGTAACAGGTACGCCGCATTCGTTACAGAGGGCTCACCGACTCCTGAGTATACACTGGAATCCTGACAGTCCCTCTTTAACATAAAGACTTCGAACAGAGTCCAAACACCACCCTTCGGTCAGCCATTCAACAGCTTTCCAGATGTTCGAATAGTATCAACGAACTGCTGTCAACTGGAATTTAATTATGTGCGTCTTTTTATAATTAATACGGGGCGTCCGTGGCAGAGTGTCTGGTTAGAGTCTCTGACTTGAAATCACTTGCTGTAGGTTCGATCCCTCAGGGGCCTAGGAATCTCTATGTGAGGAAGCTATCCAGCTGGCTTGCGGAACGTCGGTGGTTCTACCCAGGTGCTCGCCCGTTCATGAAAAATTGCGGTGGTGGTGATGATGGGGTAGGGGATGGGGTGGGGCTTGGGCGCAACATAGCTATAGGTGTAGAATTGATAAACAAAAATAACACAGAAATATGTAAACAAAAAATCGGATTTGCGGTGGTGTGGGTAAAGATCGGATGGAAAATGGAGAAAAAGGCGGGGTTTGTGGTAGGGGGTGCACGTAAGAAAGCTATATTTGTAATAATTGACTAAAACAACACAGAAATATGTCCTAATGTAGTGCATACTTATGTCCATTGAATATAAAATTGAATCACATGGTTTTAGTCGTATGATTATGTTTGCATATGCTTTTTCCAGATGGCCTCCAGTCACTTTAATAGTTAAAAATAGCATGTATATAGATAGAGCCTCATTTATTAATTTAATCCAAATTGAATAGGCGCTGTTCCATGTCAGTGTGATAGTAAGGATCAATTACCATTCACGGAAACTTTTGCAGTGTCCAACAACAGATGTGCATTAGCACTTGGCCAATATCATATTCGTGCTTTAAAGTTAGTTTGATAATAAAAATAATCTTGCATTATTGTGTCGTGTTCATTATCAGCTGATAATCTAAGTCTATGTAAAACATGTGACCTCTGGGGCGGGGCCAAATGTGACCCCAGGATTACCATTTGAACATTGGTTAGAGGACCATACGCTCATAGCAAATGCAAAATATTAAACCACTGTCTCTTATAGTTTCAGAGAAGAAGATTTTTTTCCCTATAAAAGCCTATGTAAAACTTTGACCCCTGGAGCGGGGCCAAATTTGACCCCAGGGTTACTATTTGACAAACTTAGTAGAAAACATAAAGTGATGCTACTTGTAATACATGAGAGCTCTGTACCTTTTGGTTTCAGAGAAGAACGGTTTTTAATGTTTTTTCCTATTTAAGTCTATGAAAAACATGTAAAATCTCAATATACAAACTCTGGACCTCCGGGGCACGATCATGTTTTATCCAAGGGACTTTATTTGAGTAAATCGGATAGGCTATGCGTTAGCGATCATTTTAAAAGAAAAATTGTCGAAATTTGTCCAGTGGATCTTTAGAAGAAGATTGTTTAAGGTTTTGACAATATATGGTAATGGTGGCCATCTTGTATGTCGCGCTGACCTAATGCTAACAAATCTAAAAAGCAATTCATTTAATTATCATTCATGTGATGTTTAGTCAAAATAGGCCATGCGGTGTCTGACGTGTTACATTTGTCGTATGTTTTTACATATGTGACTTTTATTTTACATTTGTAACCGTTTTTCATTTGTGACATTTTTCACGTTTGAGGTTCCTACACCCGCTTAGTGTTAATTGCTGGTCAATGCACTATCACATAAGCTCGTCTTGCCACTATGATCAGCATAGAGACAAACATCTAATAATATTTAATTTCAACGCCAATACTATTTATTTTGGTTACAAGATTGTTATAAAATGCAATCATATGTTTATTGACACGCTGATATCTTAGGCTGGCAAAAGGTTGATACTAAATGAATGCCTCCAGGAAAACGGTGTCACAGGTGCATCAACTTGACGTTAGTCTTGTAGTATGAAACTGGACATGGACGTCCGAAGTCGAAAGAAACGAAACCTGGATTGAACGGAAAGCCGTGGTTTCCATAACAGTTGAATCTCTGATCTGGATATAAGACATGGTTGTTAAGAGAGTTATCATGATAGCATACTGGGAAAAAAGTTTAGCAAGTCCTTATGTACATTTAACTTAAAGAAATTGAATGCCGTTTTATAATGTGAAGTATTATAAAACATTTGCATGACATAGGTGATCATCTCTTTCACTAATTATTGTGAACCAATGTCAGAGTTGTCTCCCACTTAGTTAAAACAGCGTATTTCATATTTAAAAATACCAGTATGATAAAGAACATGGTTAAACGTCACTAACTATAAATAACAGTTCTGAATTTCAAGTTATAAAAACAGTCAAATCAATGGATACTAACCTTGTAATTATAATGAAATAATTCAAATTACCTCCCTTTACATTGAAATAAGAACGAACTTATCTCTGTAAAGCAGATAGACTAAAACAGTTTGTGTTGTTATTTTCTCTCGCAGATATCGTTTCAAACACAATGTCCTGCATATATCTGCTAATTATGTTAACTGTATTGTTAGTGACCTCTGCCACGCATAGCCTAGAATATGCGCAAATGAATTTGCCATGCAATTTACTTGCTAAACTTATTTTTATCAGTATATTTATGTTACAAATAGTGTTCAGAACAATCAAGAATTGCAAACGAATTTATATTCAATAGAGAAACATGATATTAAAAGGAAAGTACTGAAATACTTTTAAGACAAAATGTGTCAATGTATTGAGAACAAACTGTATTAATGTAATGACATTAAAATAAACTCGAACTGATAATCAGTCGTGTTATTACTTGCTGGTCCTTTTGTATAATCAACCTCAATTAGTGTGGTTTTAAAGCAGAATAACGCTTAAGCACATGTGCCAGAGGGCGTGAGAGGTGATGTAACATATATTATCTCCCATAAACAAACTCAAAAACTGAGTCTGCTTTTTTCACTCTTGTTTGTGTTTGTTGCTTCCAATGGATCCCCTTTTCAGTATGTAAACAATAAAAAGCTTAATAGAGACTATAATGTATAAATGCAATCGAATACTGTCTACAATGTTAATCTGGCATTGATTGCTTCTTATAAAAGTGTTTCTCGAACAAGTTTAAAACACCTCTAACGTTAAAAACGTATATACTTAATTTCAAGAGTTTCTCAATCAAGTTTAATTTAAAACAACTCTAACGTAGACAGGGTTTGTCAAAATACCATAACAAATGAAGGAGATATAAGCTATTAAAAGTAGATATAAAAGTCGAACAGGAAATGAAGCATTCAAGGACTACAGTTAACCAAAACCAAACATAACAACTAAAATATTTAAATGGATAAATAAACGACAAGGTATATGCCATCATATACAAACAATGGTTGACACTAGGGCTTCCACCTTAGAACCGTCAGTGGCAGGAACGTCCGTTGGGTGTTTAAACCTGGTTCTAAGGTAAACCAAATCTCACCTTTATCGTATTGTCATCCCTTCCACTCATGAACTAAGCAGCGTTGAGAGGAAGTAAAAAATGATCATGTATATTCGAATACAAAAACCAACAATAATACAACTAGAAAGCCACAAAGCAAATATTCATTGACTTGGCAGAAGCCAAAGCAACAAGAGAATAAACCATTACGGACTCAACAAGATAAGATTTGAGACAAACTTCAAACGTTAGGTACCGTCCTCCCAGGATTTAGGTAGACTGTCTGGTCGTTACACAATCAAAGAGGTAAGCAAAGTGGCGAACTTTAAAAGGGTCATCCACTAAACATGCAGTGCGTTGCAAAATGATCAGGTCAAAAACCTCTTTTGATAACTTTTTTTAACAAGTTTATAATAAAGATTGTAAATCGAGGCGGTCATCTTGGACTGATGACGTCATAAATACCGTTTTCTACATCTGGCATATTGATTTATATCATGTAAAGCAAGTAAACCACTAAATTATTAATAAATTAAATCATAAATTTCACTTTGTATATATAAATATATATACATATACTTATACATTCACCAGGATGTTGGGTCTTAAATAATTCTTATACACGAGTATTGGGTCCAAACAGGGCCATTGGGTCCAAAATAGCACTGGTCAGGATAAATCTATCAGAACAAACAGTCAGTATACAATTTAATTTCATTTCATGCGTGTGTGTATGTGTAATTTTTAAATGTGTAACTCTAAGGCTTATTGTCCCTCCTGCTTTAATAGCACAAGAGTTCAGGGCACGAAAATTCCACTCGTCCACTCGCCATAACGAGTGTTCATTGATGCAAGACGAGTAGAAATTCAGATGAATTCTTTAAGAATTTATGAATTTGACCATTCAAATATTACGTAGGACGAGTAACTCAGAAACAAATTGTCCTGTCCTGGAGTTTGGACAGTACAATAGCTGGATATATTCTTTATTTCAAATATATACTATATTTTCTTCCTGTTTAATCAACATAATTATACAATACGTTTAAAGCAGACAAGGTTTCATGGAATCAGAATGACAGTTGCTGAGCATTAGTTACGTTTGATAGTTCATGTTTAAATTTGGTGCAACCTTGTATGAAGAGGGGGTGGAGAGAAGGGGAATGGGGGTTAGGCTCGTTATGCTTGTTAAAATGGACGTATTACCCTGAAACAGGTATAATGGCCAAATAAAATAAAATGTCCATAAATTTAGGTTATGTGATCATATGTATATATAAAGGGTCCCAATAACCTAATAAATTAAATCATAAATTAAGCATTCAAGGTACACATTTTACACTTTGTATATATATATACTTTTAAACTTGTTTCCAAGTTGTGAAGTCCTATTAAATAAAACATGTTGGAGAATAATGCAATATCACCTTTCACAAGGAAATAAATACCTTTTATAGTTTACAAACCTTTCCGTTTCCCATATCCACCAGGGATGAAACCACTAAAGCTGACTCGATCAAACGCTCCTCCCGCGATGGAACCTACACCGCCAGGCAGCATACTAATTCCGCCCAAGCCCCATGTGGGAGGCGGTCCCCCAAATCCGCCTGCAATGGGTGGTGCGAAGAGTTGGACTACTGGGGAAGAAGGTGGGGCAAAAGCTCTTCTGGGAGTGCCCGTCGACATAAAACCTAAATGAGCCGAATTTAAATTAGCATATACAGTGCACAGTTTTTGTTATTCATATATTAAAAAGGGCCGAACAGTTTATGCTTTTTGCAATTTTCCTGCCATGTTGTATAGACATAGGCACATTTACTATAATTATATATAAACTAAAATTGAGCCAATGCATAGACAAATGAGAACATTGTTTCTATAGAAATCACAGAAATAAAACGCAATGGCACCGTAAGTCCGTACTGCAACACACCGAAATGAGGATATTTAAAATGTCAGTGAAAAGACAATATATAACATAAATAGTGGTGAAGACACGTTGACCGATTAAGAACGGTCAGTAGGCAAGTCCTTCAGGTTAATCACACAACAACGTTGTCATAATCATCTATAACTAACGGTGTGGACCAAAATTGTCCATAGGCCACAACGTAAACATTTCAGAAAGGTATATGTAACATGCTTAATTAAATGAATTCAACATACTATAATGTCAAGGTAGACCGAATGGCTAATTTGTATAAGATGAAAGGTTTTTTTGCATCCCTTTAACACATCTAGGGGCAGCAACCTTAGACAGATGAAGTTTACCATGAGACATGCCTCCGACACTTATGCGGACCAGAGGTCCGTAGATCTAAAGTCAAGGCCTTACCCACAGAGATACCGAGCGAAAGCAAACTGTTAGATTTCATAAATCTACTCAAAATCACAATTAAAAATATAAAATAGACTCTAAACGTTTCAAATAGGTTTTAATTTATTCATTTCTTTTGCAAAACTCTTCTATATTTTTTATTATTATTTTTTTTATTATTGTTTTTTTTATTATTTTGTTGATGCTGTTGTATATTTTTTGTTGTAGAACGACAAATAGTAATATAATAGACGATAAATCAGCGTAAAATATGTTCGATTTCTATAATAATTTCCCGCAAGTTCCTATAGTTCACGAGCCTCGATTTCTGTGATATACCCTAGAATGATTATAACACGATATTTCAAGCAAGACATACAGTAGTGAGGGTGTGTTATAATTCCATTATTATTATTAGCATCGCTGTATCTAAACGACGTTGCACAAACTTGAGCATTTTGAGATTTGTTTGAAACAGACCAGAAATCAACCACAATAGTTACTTTTTTCTGTATTCCTAATTTGATCTTCTTTTAATTTGATCTTCTTTTAAATCATCATAAATTGCATTTTAAAAAAAATATGCAAGTTGCTAAAATATCCATAACGATCAAATATGTCGACTTTCTTGACAATTTGGAAATACATTTTTTTTAGGAAAAACATTTATCGGGTTCGTTCCACTGAAAACAAATGGAGACCTGATTATGTTAAACAATATCTAACCTCTTGATTCACGCATATGTATAGCTCTGCTTTCCTCGATAGATGTGTCCCTATTTCTTCCATCACCATATTGTCCAATGAACCGATTCACTTCAGGTACTTGTATATACGTACTAAGTTCTTCTCCGACAAATACAACGTCCTCAGCGCTAAACCCACCAAACCCGACAGTATCAAACGGCTGACGCTGTCGGTGTTCCATACTGCATGCGGGTCTTTTTCGAGTCAAAAACACTCCGTTTGGATAAACAGTTTGATCGACATCGCGTTCGCAATACAAATATGGCGAACCACCACAGGCTGGGCATGTAGGTTGTGGCTCGTAGTTGTAGTAGTCCGTTGTCCATGAGTGTCGAAGACCTTCCATGTTTCTCAAGTGCCAATATCCCTTCATCCTGTCATTTATACCATGGCCTGGTTGGCCACGTTGGCTGCTGTCACTTTCCAAACGATAATCGATTTCCGGATTAACACCACATCTGTAACACATGCATTTAAACTATTGTCCGAGTGTCAAGATGTGCATATTAATTCGGCTTCAGAATCGACCTTGTATTACCGGAGTTATAGTCATTTTTTCTTCGAAGTTTACCTTAGAATATCTTGTGTGTCTGGCTCCTCTCACAGTTTCCAACCTATTATTTTGAAACTTTACACGATGCTTACCTATGATGTCAAGATGTGTATGTCGATTCCGAGTCAAAATCGACCTTGTAGTACCGGAGTTAATTTGACGTACGGCCCTTTTTTTCTTCAAATACTATGTCCATGTCTTTCAGTGGCGGCATCCGTGACACATGGACACCTTTATGCCTATTTTTTCTTTTACTTTTCAGACAAATTTCAACTAGTACCTAAATAAGTTGTATAGTGAACTATAATATTTTCAGTGATAAGTAAGGTTGTTTTTGATAGGGCATGTTCAATGCAAAACTCTGCTGCACAATTTTTAAAAACATTTTTATCAAAAAATGGTTTTGATGTATTCACTATTGGATATATTGGATGCATTTAAGTTAAGACAATCTGAACGTTTTATAGCAAAATATTAAGGCTAAGTGAATTTATTTGAGATTTGAGAAGAGTTTTCGGGTTTTCCAGCAATATTTAATTTACATGGGAAAAGCCACTGACTTAACAGCATTTTGTCTGCAAACTATGTATCTATCAACTGATTTTCTAAACTATTTGTATTAACCACTAAACACGCCAGTTCTAATAAAATATAAAGTATGCAGGTATTATTAAAATTGCTCCTGTTAATGCTGAAAACCTTTGTCTGAAACAAGCCCGTCGAACAATAGATCAGTCATCAGAGAAATAGCAAGAGTGAAAAAATCGGCCTTACAGTAGTCTGATTAGACAGAGCTAACCATCACAACAACATGTAACATCACGCTGGCTATTCATTGATCTTGATAAAACAGTGACGTGGGTCTAAATGCTGTCCAAGCCAAGTCCAAGCCAAATCCAAGCCAAGAAAGTCTAAGTGTTTGATCGATAGCAAGGAACTTGTCACGCAGAAGGTCAAGCTACAAATACAAGGAGTGGGAACAAACATTTAATTGTCGATAATTCTATCAAGTGCTTTGGCAAGCTGTTTGACTCCAACAACATTCATTAAGTCAGCCAGAGAAAGGGGTAAGGAAGATAGACAAGACAGGATAACCTGGGACGTTCAAAGCCTGGTTATATCAGCATGAATTTCTACACCGTCTAATATGTCCACTTATACTTTACGAAATCCCCACAAATACGGTTGAATCATTTGATAGGACAAACAAGAGGCCCAAGAGGGCATATGGACGCTCTACTGGCTAAAGATAAAGTTTATGTATCGTATCATTTAACCGGAACATGGCGATCATATACGCAACTAGTCTTGGTATTGATCATCCCTGCCAAGTGTCGTTGAAATCCAGCCAGAGGTTCAGGAGAATTAGCCCGGAAAATGTGTATCAAAAATTTAAAAGGGCTATAACTCTGCCAAACATCTGTAAACCGGAATGCGACGATGATATGCACAACTAGGTTTGGTGCTGATCATCCCTTTAAAGTTTCGTTGAACTCTAGCGAGAGGTTCATGAGAACTAGCCAGACAAAGTGTGTGTATTTAAACCTTTAAACTCTGCCAAAATTCATGCTACCGGAACACGGCGATGATTTGCACAACTAGACCTGCAACTGATCATCCCTAAAAAGTTTCGTTTAAATCCGGCCGGGTAGTTCAGGAGAACTAGTCAGGACAAAGTTTGTGTATTAAAATCTTACATGGGACATAACTCCGCTAAAATCATTCAACCGGAACACGGTGACGATATGTACAACTAGGCTTGGTACTAATCATCCCTGAAAAGATTCACTGACATCCGTCCAAATGAGGCCAAAATATAGCATATTTCAAAAATCAAGGACCATAACTCCTGCGTAAATGGTCAAATCTGGCTATTTTTTCAATATGTCGGAGCTGTCATTGATATTAACGATCTGACAATTTTAGTAAAGATCAGATGAAAAATGAAGGCCATATCATCTTAACCAGGCAAAATATAGCATTTTTGAAAACATCAAGGGACATAACTCCGCTGTTACTGGTCTGATCTGGCGGGTTTTCGAACTTTTCCGAGCTGTCATTGATATTAACAATTTGTTAAAGTTTGGTAAAGATCGGATGAAAAATGAAGGCCCTATCGTCTTAACAAGACAAAATATAGCTTTTTTAAATAAAACAAAGGTTCAATTACTGGTCCGATCTGGCTGGTTTTCAAACTTGTTTGAGCTTTCATTGACAGGTCCGATCTGGCAGGTTAAAAACAAATAATGAAAAATAAATCTGAATAAAAATCAAAAAAAAAATATTAAAAATACAAATAATAATGAACAAAAGTAAACAAAAAAAAATAATTAAAAAAAACACAATTTAAACGAAAATAAATAAAGAGAGTAAAAAATCTCGTAAAGATGGTTAAGATCAGATGAAAAATGAAGGCCCTATCATATTAACTAGGCAAAATATAGCATTGGTAACGAAATATAGGGCCACAACTCCGCTGTTACTGGTCCGATATGGCTGGTTTGCGAACTTGTCCAGGCTTTCATGGACATTAACAATCAAGTAAAGTTTGGTAAATATCGGATTAAAAATGAAGGCCCTATCGTCTTAACGAGGCAAATTATAGCATTTTTAACTAAATCAAGGACCGTAACTCCGCTGTCACTGGTCTGATATGGCTTGTTTTCGAACTTGTTCGAGCTTTCATTGATATTAACAATAAATAAACGTTTGGTAAAGATCGGATGAAAAATGAAGGCCCTCAACAGAATCGCTCAGCACTGGAATCTTCACGAAATTCAGTCACAAAATAGCACAAACATTCCTTGTGGTAAACCCGATATTATGTATTACGTTCCAGAAATATTTGGAGGACGGGATTACGGTCATCGTGTAGACAAAGAAGACGTAACTGTGTGTCTGGACATGTATAGTTCCCAGAAAATAATGTATTCTGCGGAAATTGAATATCATATCATTCAACTTTCTATCATTGAAAACAAGATTTTGATGTAAAAACATTTGCTGTCCTATTTCCAAAATCCTGTCAACTTTGTATCCATCATTTTGTAAAAACAGTGAAAGTTTATAAATCTCTCTCCAGCTTTGTCTTTTCATTATAAAATTACCATTGTTAATGTCCAGTTTATGTACGCTGTCGGGTGAATGGCTATTATGAGAACAAAACCATATTAAACAGATGTAATGTCGCAATAAATAAAATTGTTCTGCTTTCAGTTAATATACCGTTACTGTTCGGCAGCTGATTCTGTCATGGGTTTTTTATTTGTCTATGGTTAACTGACTGTGACTCATGTAGTTGACGATAACCATGCTTTACCACTTTAATTCCCAGTGAACACGTCTGAAAACTTGATTGGTATAAACACATATTTTGGAATGTTCAAAGCTAACCTTTTCACCCACGGAAATGACGCTTTCGTAGAGCAGTCTTCTCAAATGTAGCGTGCGGCTATATTATCGGGATTAAACATACCCGGGATCTTAACGTCTCCAGGAACAGAAGGAAAGTTGAAATGTTTTGTTCAACTCTTAATATACAGTTTTCATAATTGAAAATTGCAAGGTAGTAATGAAAAGTTAAACGAAACAGTGAACAGTTAATTTGAGTGCCCTAAAATCTTTATAGGAAGCAAACACGCGAAGCATACATACTTTAACTAACACAGTGAGACTATCACGTCATATAACAACAGGAACCAACTTATAACGTTATCCCTGACACAATAGTGAATATCACAGACCTTATTACAGGTCTGTGTGAATATGTAAAATTTAAACAGCGCGTAGAGAAACTTTATGTCCAGTTCCTACCCAGATATCGGTCGATTTTGTCTCGGTAGCTATTTTACGCTTGTGTAAAACCTTGCTCGTACACTTCTATATAGATTAAATCTCTTGTGCGCATCGGAATAGTCATACTACTGATTGACTTACGAATAAAGTTGCCGCATTATTCATGCCATCTGACCGGTCACTTAAATCGGACTTTAAAAACATATACATAATATATATATAAACTTCCACAAGGTCATAATTTTACAAATTCAGCTCAAGACTCTGCTCAAATATTAGCCACGTGATTGGGTAAATGTGAGAACATTCTCAAAAATGACCAATCAGAAGTTTGAGTTTTGAACTGCTACCACCGAATTCATTCTCAAGAGTTGTATAACCTTAGGGCCTGGTATATTTGGCATTGTAGTATGTCATTAATAGATGCATGAACAACAAGAATGCAATTCATTCCCCCTATATTATAAAGAATATCAATATACATGGATATAGTGCAAATAGTCTGATGAATCCTAATAGACCATGTTGCATGCAGTTGCTTGTCACCATCATGTGGTATGATTCTTAATAAGCAGTAAAGTGATTGATGCAATCCCAGTTGCCATGACACAAATGTACAAAAAGCGGATGAATGTACTTTTTTTTTTACATTTTTAGTATTCTTTCAAAATTAATTCAAAGAAATGATTTTATGTGACCCTGATTGCAGCTCCTGTTTTAAACTGAAGATGCTTTGGAATTCATTTTAGAATTATACTCTAGTTTTTAGCCTTTTACCTTCTAATATTGAATGAAATACACAATTTTGTGTCTTGACATGTTTATTAAACTTTAAAAACAAGTAAATATTTTACTTTTTGTTTTCTGTTTTGAAATATCCTCAGTAATTGTTTCTCCTAGACGACAGCACAATGAGGAGTTATAACCGATCTTGTTCCTTGATAAATGATATGATTTGGTCGAAGACCAATCTACTGTTGTACTTATTATTGTATTGTCGAGGCACAATTGTAATTGATTGTAAATGATATGATTTGGTCGAGGACCAATCTACTGTTGTAACTATTACTGTATTGTTGTCGAGGCACAATTGTAAATGATTGAATTCAGACGATGGTAAACAATTTTACGTAAATATTTACATCCGTAACAGCTTACTTACCTAATGTATTCTAAAATGAAATAAAAAGTCCGGAGGATCATGCCTCGACGCCACCCAACCCCACCCCAACCCCGCTTTGATAAGTTAAACATCGGGCCTATGTTGTCATTTGGGCCTAGCTATGTACATGTAGTCCGGAGTAAACTTTTAAGCAATCCTTGAAAATTTAATAATTATAAAGTATTGAGCTTCGCGCGAAGGGAACAACCGAATTTAAATAAATAGGCCTAAGTTGGAAAGTTTCCGATGCGAAGCCCACAGGCCATGATTCGTCCCGTTCGTCAATTGTGAAGCCCACAGGCCATGATTCGTCCCGTTCGTCAATTCCGTAATTGACCTTTCAATACATTTTCAAAGTGAACTAGAGCGTAGGAGAGTATTACCGACTACCTAAGGCATGCTGTTCAATACTCACAGAATTATATATAAAAGTAATATGTTTGTTACATATGTGATTTTACCATTATCTAGCAATACAACCATGTGATAAGAAAGGTTATCTCCTATCAGTAATCCTGCTTAAGGTTCCTATCAACTGCCCAAAATGAAAAGAAAAGTAATTTAGTTTTATATGTGATTTTGTGTGCATGTTTTGCATATCATTTTAAGCGTCTTCGAACCAAGATTTTGAAAATAATAATGTTTTTGCACAATTTTTTTTTATTATTAATATTTTGTAAAAATGTAACCGTAATTTGGGCATCATACGACGGAATCTCAAGTTAATTCAAAATGAGAAATAAATGAAAATTCATAATGAAAATAATTCTGTTTTGATATAGAACAGAACAGAACATACTTTTATTGACTTGTACGTTAAGTACATCATCATAATATATATACAACAATTACAAAATACATAATTAAATCACGTGTAACATACAAAGTATATGATTTATATCAGCTCTAAAGAGGATGATCTATAAAGTGTTCACACATGCGTTATAGATATTCTATGTGACATCGCACATTTGAGATATAAAGCCAATTTTAAAAGAATCATTTTGTTTTCAGTTTGCAATAATTCGATGAATTTAAACATACTTGGTCTATTACAATAATATTGAGCTATGTATTTCCTCCTTATATCGGAGTAACATGGGCATTTTAGAATGAAATGAAACTCATCTTCAATATCTTGAGTATTACAATATTGACAAAAACGTTCATTTCTTTCAATCCTATTGATACCATACCGACCTGCTTGAATTCTTAGAGAATGTGACGATAACCTTATTCTACTTACTAAACTTCTTAAATCGCATGGCAATACATCTAAATATATTTCATAATGAAAATGATTTTTCACATTGTTATACAAATCTAAGACACCAGAATTTTGTTTATCTGCATACCACTTTTGCAAAAAACAATCGATTATTCTTTGTTTGAATACTAATACAAATGACCTACAAACAACTGTATCAGGGTTATCCCATACCCAATTGAAACCATATTCATACAGTAACGTTTTAACATTAGATAACCAGTTCTTTTTGCCATTAACACACTCGTCATAGGCCATAGTATAAACCTGTTTCAATATAATATTATCAGTATTTAACAACTTAAACCAATACTTAACAATTTTAACATATCGTGAAATATACAAAGGATAACGTCCTAATTCACCGTAAACAGCAGCTGTACAAGTACTTACTTTAACATTTAATATTTTCTTACAAAATTTTAAGTGTATTCTTTCAATTTCTTTAGACTTACTAAAGCCCCATATTTCCGATGCATACCCCAAGACTGAGCCAACAAATGCATCAAAAAGTTGACAAAGTAATTTAGGCTTAAGTTTATATTTACGACAATTTACTAATAAAACATTAAGGGCTTTCAAAGCTTTACCAACCAATTGTTCTTGGTTAAGTGAAAAATTACCAGTATAATTAAACACGGTACCCAAATAATTAAAATCATCAACTACTTCTAATTTACTGTTATTATAAGTGAATTCCTCATTTGGTAATAGTCTACCTCTTTTCCTAAAAACCATAACTTTAGTTTTAAGCGTATTCACTTCAAGACTCCATTTTTTACAATAACAATTTAACAAATCGAGGCTACTCTGTATTTCTTCTGGAGAATTTCCGAGGATAACCATATCATCAGCAAAAAGTAGTAACATTAAAACAATATCACCTATCTTTAAACCAGAATTTATATCTTGTTGCAAAAACAACTCTAAGTCTTCAAGAAATAGAGAAAATAAGATTGGAGAGATTACCTCCCCTTGACGTAAACCTACAGCATATTCGAAGAATTCAGAATAAGTTTGACAAGACCTGACACAAGACTTTATCTTTAAATACATATCTCTTATTATTCTGCACATTTTACCTTGAATTCCCTGGTTATATATTTTTAACCACAATGCATTTCTATAAATACTGTCATATGCTTTTTTAAGGTCAACAAATACACAATACAACCTTTTATTCTCGTTAACATATTTCTGAATAACGGTTAACAACACAAATAATGCATCAACAGTAGATCTTCCTTTTCTAAATCCAAATTGTGCATCGGACAGTGTATTATTTTCATCACAAAAGATAACCATGCGTTTACATAATATCGATGTAAACAGTTTAGATAAACAGCTAACTAATGTAATACCCCTATAGTTGTTTACATCATTTTTATCTCCCTTTTTATGTAACGGTATCATGACACCCTCTGTCCATTTTTCTGGAAAAAAAACACTGTTCAAAATGGAATTAAATATGTCACAAACATGTGACGATAAAATATCAATAGATTCTATAAAATATTCATTCATTAAAAAATCACTACCAGTCGATTTACCACGATTAAGGTTTTTAACAGCTTCTAATATTTCAGATACAGTTATCGGCCTATCTAGCTGTTCATCTGCACCATCCAAATTATCAAAATCATGATTCATAGCAAATGCCTCTGCATCATCATTTTTTATATTCAATATATCATTTCCAAGTCCAGAAAAATAATCATAAAACGACTCAATAGTAATATTATGACTAATCTTTTTATTACTACTTTTAAAAAATTTCCAGAATTCCTTAGGTTTTGAATGCCTAAGCTTCTCAATATCTGACAATTTCTTTAATTCAAAAGCCCTACGTTTTTTCTTAATAATATCCTTATATTCCTTTTTTAATATACAAAACTGTTCCCTACTAAAGTTAGATTTGCATCGATTAAATATGCACAAAGCTTCACTATATCGTTGTTTCGCTTGAATACATTCCGCATCAAACCATTCCTTATTTCTTACCATTGGTTCGTCAGTAAAAGTAGGGTCACAATTATTAAAAACCTTTCTACAAAAAAGTGGATCGGCAACATCACGCAAAATATTTGTAAAATTACAAACTACAGTATTTATTGACGCCCTGTCCGAAATATCTATATTATTCGTCACACTATTCAAATCAGTTAATCGAGAAATCAATCCCGCTCTGAACTCATTCTTTAAATCACTAGACCATTTATATCGAACATCACTGTTCACAGTAGCAACCTTACGTTTAACATTACAAATCAATGCAAAGGAAACAGGACAATGATCACTCCATTCATTGAATGAGCAAACATTAAAATCATTAATACTCGCAAAATTACATTCTTTTGTTAACAAATAATCAATCACAGATGCACCTTGCCTTGAGGCGTAAGTATAAGCTCCACAGTCATAATCCTGAAATAAGCGACCGTTAACTATACGCACACTCATGGATTTACAAAGATCAATAAGTTTCAACCCAAATGAATTACATGTTTTGTCAAGCGAGGTCCGTATTAGGGGCACATCGGGAACATATTCATATTGGTCAATATAATCATTATAGCAATCACACGAAACATAATCTTTTCTTAAACCTACTCGACTATTCCAGTCACCAATTAAATACGATGAGCCTATATTTTCATAATAAGAAATATCATTTTGTATTACATCAAATAAATCTACTGCACAAATTTGGTAAGCAGGCGATTCTTCGCCCCACATATAAACACCACATATAAACACATCTTTATCAAAATTAAAAAAATGTTTGTCAAGTTTCAACCATATGACAGTGTCATAATGGTTACGTACAATTTCAATTCCATCTTTCAGAGATTCCCTAAAATAAACAGCTACACCACCACTCGATCTTTTAGCATTACGGTGTCGAAATTTTCTATAAAAGTTATGGGTAACATATCCTGAGATATTAATATTACTTTCAGCATTCGCCCACGTCTCATACATAAATATAATATCATGATTAACAATAACATTTATAAATTCATCAGAGTCTTTTTTTACACTTGTCAGACCATTTACGTTCCATGACAACACCCGTAGGTCACCCTCAGTGCGTCCCTATGTGGCCTCTCGTTGTGGTTTCCCGTCTATGTAGAGGGTGTCATATGACAGCCAGGCTCTCTTACCATTGTTTTTGGCCTCCTTCATCCTCGGCAATAGTTTTTTTCTCTTCTCCACCACTTCCTTCGGGAATTGCTCGTATACATAATGCTGGGTACCCTCCAACGCTTTCCACTGCTTTCTGACTAGCTCCCTTTCTTTAAACAAAGTAATATACTGAAGGCTGTGCCAAGCCGAAAATCCCATGCTAACTAATATAACGTTACGTATTTTGACCTCGAAAGTGACCTCGTGTTGAACTGCATGTCGCCATTTTTTGCCCTTGACAGTGGTGATGCATATTAACCAAATACACGCGTTTAAGTGTAGTTTCTAGTAAAAGATGAACATGCAATATATCATCCTTGTTATATTTAACCATACCGTCAAAATAGTCTTCTCAAACTCATCGAGTAAGATGGTGAGTTTTTCTCAATTTCAATAAAGTTTTTTATTTCCGTGTTTATTTAAGATCATACGCATCCTAATTTTCTATAAATATTACACAGTTACTACACCTTTAATATTTTCTCACCTGCAACGGGGGACCTACTTTTTCGGTTATAATTTCCGGTGTATGTTATTCGTATGTTAGTTGGCACTTCCGAAATCGCGAAAAATATGATAATATTGCAATTTTCTTCTGGAAATGGACGATTTCTATACAGCATTTGACAAAGCAAG
Source organism: Cyrtodaria siliqua (assembly GCA_037043455.1). Lineage (NCBI taxonomy): Eukaryota > Metazoa > Mollusca > Bivalvia > Adapedonta > Hiatellidae > Cyrtodaria > Cyrtodaria siliqua. Next base: position 68,025 of record JAWPHD010009842.1, on the reverse strand, counting down.
GTAGCTATATGATTGTTTCACATAGCTTTGCTTATGCGATCGCCTCTCGATCAGCATGAAGTATTCATAAAACCGTACTCATACCCAGCTGTCAAACCTCCATAATATCCCGTGCAAGCATGCACGTGAAGATATAAAAATAGGCATAAAAATAGGCCCAAATTGTGAATATATTTAAAAATATAGGTGTTTTAGTTTTATAAATTATGGGTATTGTGACATTAAATTTTGACAAAATTCAAATGGCACTGCCTCAGGTAGACATTGAAGTTGACTTCTTCATAATTATTTTGTCCAAAGCCGTAAAATAAAAAGAACTTGAGATTCCGCCGTATGATGCCCAAATTACGGTTAAATGTTTTACAAAATATTAATAATAATAAAAAAAAAGTGTGCAAAAACATTTTTATTTTCAAAACCTTGGTTCGAAGACGCTTAAAACGATATGCAAAACATGCACAAACTCCAACAAAATCACATATAAAACTAAATTTACTTTCTTTTTCATTTAGGGGGTATAGAGGAACCTTAACCTCCCCTTTTTTGAAATGATGTGAAGAGGCTATTGCCGAACATGTGAGGTTTTTGCAGACTACAAACACTGTCTACTTTTAAACAACAATGTTACAAAACGCCTTGATTAAAGATTTGTTGTGTTTTTGTTTGATAATCAAATTATTGGTTTATTAAATAATGTGTCAGAAATGTCAAATTAACAAAAAAACAAATGCAGAGTACGATGATATGTTTAACTTTACAATATTTAACAATACTCCCATTAAAAAGTGCTATTTCAAGTCCATATCTCCCTTAACACGTTTAAAAATGGAATGCCTCGTACAGTTTTCCCTTGTAATAAGAACGTCTCATAAAAGTTTCAGCTTTCATGCAGTCCTTATACTCTCTTTATCTTTCATGCGGTCCTTATACTCTCTTTATCTTTCATGCGGTCCTTATACTCTCTTTATCTTTCATGCGGTCCTTATACTCTCTTTATCTTTCATGCAGTCCTTATACTCTCTTTATCTTTCATGCAGTCCTTATACTCTCTTTATCTTTCATGCAGTCCTTATACTCTCTTTATCTTTCATGCAGTCCTTATACTCTCTTTATCTTTCATGCAGTCCTTATACTCTCTTTATCTTTCATGCAGTCCTTATACTCTCTTTATCTTTCATGCAGTCCTTATACTCTCTTTATCTTTCATGCAGTCCTTATACTCTCTTTATCATTCATGCAGTCCTTATACTCTCTTTATCTTTCATGCAGTCCTTATACTCTCTTTATCTTTCATGCGGTCCTTATACTCTCTTTATCATTCATGCGGTCCTTATACTCTCTTTATCTTTCATGCGGTCCTTATACTCTCTTTATCTTTCATGCAGTCCTTATACTCTCTTTATCTTTCATGCAGTCCTTATACTCTCTTTATCTTTCATGCGGTCCTTATACTCTCTTTATCATTCATGCGGTCCTTATACTCTCTTTATCTTTCATGCGGTCCTTATACTCTCTTTATCTTTCATGCAGTCCTTATACTCTCTTTATCTTTCATGCAGTCCTTATACTCTCTTTATCTTTCATGCGGTCCTTATACTCTCTTTATCTTTCATGCGGTCCTTATACTCTCTTTATCTTTCATGCGGTCCTTATACTCTCTTTATCTTTCATGCGGTCCTTATACTCTCTTTATCTTTCATGCGGTCCTTATACTCTCTTTATCTTTCATGCGGTCCTTATACTCTCTTTATCTTTCATGCAGTCCTTATACTCTCTTTATCATTCATGCAGTCCTTATACTCTCTTTATCATTCATGCAGTCCTTATACTCTCTTTATCTTTCATGCAGTCCTTATACTCTCTTTATCATTCATGCAGTCCTTATACTCTCTTTATCATTCATGCAGTCCTTATACTCTCTTTATCATTCATGCAGTCCTTATACTCTCTTTATCATTCATGCAGTCCTTATACTCTCTTTATCATTCATGCAGTCCTTATACTCTCTTTATCTTTCATGCAGTCCTTATACTCTCTTTATCATTCATGCAGTCCTTATACTCTCTTTATCATTCATGCAGTCCTTATACTCTCTTTATCTTTCATGCAGTCCTTATACTCTCTTTATCATTCATGCAGTCCTTATACTCTCTTTATCTTTCATGCAGTCCTTATACTCTCTTTATCATTTGTAGTTAGTACCTCGTTTAACTTCGTTTGCCTCATCTGAATCAACCAGGACATCCATGCTAAACATCTTGATCTTTGTAACCTCATTCCTGTTGGTTTTGATGCTTAAGAGATTCTTATTAGAACTGTTGTTTCCTTTCTTTTATAGCTTTTTCTGATGAATATTTTATTTAGCTTCACCTGATTTAATTTCTGTTTATTAATTGTCATCTTATACATTCTGCTCTATCAGCATTTGTCTAACCGTCATGCCTATCATCGCTAAAGAAAGGGCTTTTTGGAGATCTTTTCTTCGAATATTTATTTTGAGAAAGTTCTGGGGACTCAAATCAAAGGATTAAACATTTTACAAGGTGTCATCTAAATTAAATTAAGTTATATATAACACTTTTAATACTAAAAAAACAAGTTTGATGCTAAACAAGTTTAAAGGAAATGAAAAAGGTTAATGGATTTATTTATTGTCATGTTCGGGTATTACCCACCCACTCTGTAATTAGGAGGGTAATGACAACTCTTTAAGTAGGATTCCAGAGATTAAAACAAGTTACATCCCTTGATCATTGCATGCATAACTTAAAAACAGTCAGTGTTCAGTTAAAATAAAACACCCGTAATAATAGCAATTTAATAAAATGTGCTCAATATTTTGGTGGTGTCTATGGTTGTGTTGTTTCTAAGTATAACATGGGTTGGGAATAAAAAAAAAGGGTGTGCCCGTTATATAGATGACATATATTATGAGGTATACCTTACTAAAAATACACTTTATTCCTTAAAGACTTTATCAAGCAAGTGTACGGCAATACCCTCATAGTCGGCAATATCCTCATAGGCTCTACATGTTACAAGTGCATTTAATCTAGAGATCTAAAAGGAATAAGTGTCTGAATCATACTGATAACAATTCTGGACAATTATTCAGTGCTAAAATGTGTCCATTAGTATAAATTAAACATGAGTAGCAAACAACCAAATTGCTAAGTACCTACCTAAGAATATGTCAATAATATTCTCATTGTTTTGTGTATTTTGAGCTTGATTAGAGATACGATTAAACTGCAAAATAACGAGTGTAAATCGTCTGCTCTGATTGTATGAACATATTTTAAAACTTTTAAGTCAATGTGTTTTCTTAGAAATAAGTTATAACACTTATACAACTGGGTATAAGTACTTCAAATTAGTGAAGCTTTCGATGTTCCTTTCTAAAATATGCCAGTTAAAATTATTTTGACATCATGTTTTACTAGCATTACCACTACAAATGCGTTTGCAAGAAGAAATTTTCGAAATATTTAATGTTAACGCTGAATTACATTTACTTGAATTTCAAACAATATTCAATTTAAAGGGAGGCAATTTAAGATTATCCATATTTAATTTTTTATAGACGGAAAATCTGCGATAAATGGGTCAATTTTTTATGTTTTTTTCTATTATTTCATACCAATTTTAAGAATTTTATATCTTTAAGCGATCTTTGACTCATGTTATGCGTTTTATCAGTATATTTCATGTTTTTATATAAAGGGAGGGTAACTCTCAAAAGATGTAACAATTTAAACAAAAATATAAATGTTTTACAAACTATGGGTCAAAACAAAATACTTATCATATATCTATTCTAAAATATATTTAAAATAAGAAAATTAGTTAAGATACAAAAGTTGATACTTAGAAAATGTGTTCAGTGTATAAACTAGCAAGGCGTGTACGCATTGTAAGTTTCGCACGAAGCGAGACCCCGAACATTAGAACAAATCATATATCACATACTGCCATAAGCTTCGCGAAGCGGAGCCCCACACCCCTTACACATTTATATTTTATAACAATGACAGTGTTGTAAACATGGTGAAATGGTGCTGTAAACGCTAAAATAATGCCGAGCGCATCGAGGTGCACAACAACAATTTAACAAGATGTGTGTATCTCACAAAAAGCTTAATTGTTTACGCTTATTTGTAGTATCCGTCATTGAAACACACGCACGATGATTGCGAGCGCAAACGAACTTCTGGTCTCAATTTCATTAAAATGGTTGACAGATATACCTCAAATACCGCTTCATAATTTTTAAAGGGGCTGGCGTGACCCTACGGATAACCACTGAACATGAAATCCGGTGAACCCGGGGTCAAGCCTCACAATCGCCACTGAGTTTCATCGTTGTGTTCTTCAGCAAGACACTGTTCATTAGCCTCGTCCGTCGGAAGCGGACGTAAACTGGGAGTTTTGTATTTCGGAGTCTATCCTCCAAGCATGTTAGTTTAAAGCACTATATGTCAGAATATATTCGTTATAGAATGCCAGGTCCCAGATTCCTATGTGTGATCTCCTCTCTCGGGCGGTTCCAAATAACCTATAATGTGTTGATGAGACATTAAACAACATTCAATTCGTACCTTACAAATTGAATTGGCTTATTCCAAAATAGCAAGGTGGACCAGAGGCTCTCCATCACCATCACACCCCTAACATTCGACAAGCAGTGTTAGCCTATGCTTGTCAGATTTTAAGGGGCTCGCACGGGGTTATTATCATAGGATTTAGCCATTAAATATTTTGAAAATGCACTACATTTCACATTACGTCATGTAGAAAACAAAGAAACTTCGGTAAGAGTAAGGGTATGGGCCTTTACATGTATCATTCCCCTCTCTCAATGGCGGCTCTAAATAATCTATAATGTTTTGATGAGCCGTTAATGACATTCATATTCAATTCACTGATAATGATATGCATATGGAATATGACCATAAATTAAATAATTAAAACATGTCTGTCGAAATTAAAAAACATTAATTTGAAATTAAACAGTAGGCCTAGATATATCATTTATTTAAATAGGTAACTGTAAATCACTGTTAGCCATGTAATTTCATGAGAACATTGTGATATTCAATTTTGATTCAGATTATGAGGCCGTAAAATATAAACACACAACAGGAAGTTGTTCATTTAATGCTTTGCTTTCATTCTTGTTCTAGAAACAATAAAGAAATATCAGACAAGTTTTGTATTTATAAACTAGCTAAATTATGAATATGCTTTTCTAAATTACAAAGTTGTTTCACTTTTTTTACCCAAGACAATATCTAATATAGTAATGTAACACAAAGTAAAAACAACAATCGGGCCTCAATTTATATACCTGAGGAGCATGCAGTCAGTAAATAAACAAGATTCCCATGCGTTTTCAATGACCAAGTTGCGATGGGAAATTTTAGGAAATATGTCCTTTAAAGTCATTCCAACTTTCCTTCTATAACACTCCACCACCAAGTCATATATCTGTTCTACACCATCAGCGTTTGCATGAGAAACATTGGGATAACGAAAGAGGCCCGGCAAAATTAAGGCTGAGTGATTGAACGAACGGAATACGATCCACCAACACAGACAGGTTAAGGAAAAATGGTTTATGACCACTAATGCTTGAATTTACGTGCATATACGAGTATATAGACATTGTTTTTAACAGTTTTTCAACGTCCTAACAAACGTTGACTTTATACTATATATATATACATTTAGTTCTAGCCGGATTGCGTAGCAAATCCAGGCATATAGTTTGGCGATTTCCGTCTGTCTACGCGTTTTGATGTTTATGGTTAAATTTTTTGTTTTTCCTCATTTCTCAAAAACGAATTGTAGGAAAGATTTGAAACGTAGCACACATGTTCATTATCATTACACAATGTTACAGGCCTGCTAAATCTCAGGATAATTCTCCGGATTTTTCAGTCGCTTCTCCGGATGTAAGTGCACAATCTCCGGATTTTCCATCCTGATTTAACAGCTATATGTTCACAGTTTATCATCAATTTCCCGAATTGGTCCTGTTACGCTCCCTAGTTAGAGGAGTATTTACAATGTCGAATCAATCGAGGTCGTCCGTGTAATGCACTGCCTGAACCTAAGGACATAATTAGTTCCTTCAGTGACATAATGACATGTGCAATAGCAGCAATATATCTGCTGCGTCTTTAACGTGTCAAGCTAATTGAATTAGCAGAGGAACTAGCAACTCATTGTGTGAGAACTGCTGCCGTTGATGATTATAATTTGTTTTAGAATTATGAAGACTTTGTATTTGCATTTAGCACGCATTTGTGTAATAAGGTAAGTGCACTTCCATGGAAAAATAGTTGTGGTAGAAATTAAACCAAGTCTTTCTAGTCGAAGCAGTCCTCCCTAAAATAAACTATTTTTGTGTGTGTGTTGAATTATGGTTATCTATTATGTTCTATAACTATCAAACAATGCATCAACTTGCATTAATTGCATAAATAATTTAGAATTTGCGCTTTAAAAAAATAAGCGCGAAAATCAAGTCGCGCGCTCTAAATTTTCACACACACATTTTTAAACTGCTGAATTTCGCGCCACCTGTTTGTGCTTAACCTTTTTCTAACATAACCTCGATTTTCTTTTTAAAAAAAGGTCTTTACTTCGTCTGTTCACTACTTTCTCATTCTGCATGAATTTCCCTTCGGAAAAGGTTAATTTAAATTACTTATGTGTCCGAGGTTCAGGTCATATTTTCATAAATTTAATTCTATAATAAATATACAAGGCATGTTTAGAAAAGACACAGTTCTGTTTCTACAGTCTCGCCGTTGCGGGCTCGATTCCCACTGGGAGATCGATTTGTCGTGAGGAAGTATCGATTCTTACGGATGGTGAGAGGTATAGGGTAGTGATTCTTCCCAGGAAAAATGGGGTGGTCTGCCTCGACTACAAAATAAATCGACCCTCATATATGGCCTAACATGTGGTAGAAATGAGTAAAACATAATTAAACAAGAAAATCGGTAGTCCCGATGGATGCTCCCCAAAATGTATCTCCATATTATCATATTGCCTTGTAGCATCCAGCAGTATTCAATTTGCAGTTCCATTAGTAGTTTTTAACTTATGCTCCGGACAAGAATTACAAATATAAAATTACAAAGGGCAATAACTCTAATTTGAATAAAGATTGGTTGTAGGTTGCACTTTCTCTCATTGCCCTTTATCATTCTGTGAATTTTCATTACAGTCCCATTAGTAGTGTTTGAGTTATGTTTCGTACAAGAATTAGAAGTATAAAATTACAAGGGCAATAACTCTAATTTGAATGAATATAGAGTTATAGTTCTTGTATTCTGCACTTTCTCTTACTGCCTTTTATCATTGTGTGAAGTTTCATTTCAGTTACTATAAAATTACAAAGGGCAATAACTCTAAGTTAAAGGAAGTTAAAGTTACGGTTCTTGCACTCTGCACTTCCTCTCAATACATTCTATCAATATTAGTCTCTGTCACCCAGACGTACGCAATCTGCGTCACTTAGGAGTGTTGGGCATGCGGCTGGGTGATAGAGACTATATCAATATATGAAGTTGTGTTGCAATTCATTGCAGTCCCATAAGTAGTGTTGAAGTTAAGCCCCGGAAAAGAATTCTAAATATAAAATTACAAAGGGCAATAACTCTACTAGTTACGGTTCTCACACTCTGCGCTTCCTATCCCTCTAGCATTGTATGATGTCTCATTGCAATCCCATAGGTACTTTTAAAGTTAAGCTCCGGACAAAAGTTCTAAGTTAAAATGACAAAGGGCAATAACTTTAATTTGAATGAATACAGCGTTACGGTTTTTGCACTCTGCACTTTCTCTCATTGCCTGATATCATTGTGTGAAGTTTCATTGTAGTCCCATCAGTAGGTTTGAAGTAATGCTCCGGACTAAAATGGGATGGACGGACAAACGGAAGGACGGACGGACAAAACGACGACTATACAATTTCGGGGAGCATAGAAACAACAACAACAAATTTAGATCAGCTGTATATGTTCTGTATATGGACTTCATAGTACTAAATGCCAGATATATTGTTTGACAGCACTTATACATTATATTTAATACAATAAATATAAGTTACTAAAATTTAATGATTGATAGCATATAATTATCGTAATCACCGTTTAAATCATTGTGACAAACAGAGGCGTATCATCGTGCGATAAGAATGGTAACGTCATTTGTTGAAAAGTGATGACGATGCAGAACTTTAAACAAATATTGGCGTGTTATTCAAGCACAAGGTGTATGGCGTGCATATATATAGAATGGCGTGTATATGTATCGAATACTAAATACATTACCATATATCAATTAATAAATGTAGTATAAATCAATTACTAGATACACACTTGAGTTCCATTAAGGTGTGCGTAGGGAGGCAGGGGCGTAGCGTGGCATACTCCATTACTCCCGGGAGTAACTTCGAAAAATAAAACTAAACAAAATGAAAATCCTAGGAAGTTGAAAAAAAGCAATAAAAATCAGAAGGAATAGGGAGAGGAGGAGAAGTGGAGGGGAAGGGTGGACAATTACCAATATTTTGAGAGCATAAAATGTCTATATTCCTGACAAATATCGATTGTATGAGCACCATTTTGGACCAAAAATGAAACAAATATGTCGTGGGAGGACTCCCGACCCCCGTGCAGAAAAGGGAAACCTACTCCCAAATCCTCCCCCCATTCGGCGCTTCGCATTTCGTATTTGGAGTATGTTGAAAACAGGCCACGCTACGCTCCTAGAAGGGGGCGTTGCGGGTGCGAGTGGGGGATTGGTGGTGTGGGGGGGGGGGGCGGGGGGCGGCGAGTGGGCCGAGCGGCATATAGCATATGAAAAAATAGTTGCTCGTATGGCATATGGAAAAAGCATATTTTGATAAAAGAATGCCCATATTACACAAATTGACAAAAATATTGAATCATGACACATTAAAAACATCAATAACTTTGATAAACTTGTTTTTTCGGAAGACGTATTGAGACAGTGATCCTACTACAAAGCGTGCCATTATGCACCTTTACTGTCCATCATGTGTATACACATGGTCACTGTAATGTCGTTTCTTTACCTTTCTTCCACGTGTTTTTGTCTTGATAGATAGTGAAACATGCACCATCCTCAGTTTCGTTGTCAGCATCTTTGTCTCTGTGATCCCTAATCAAATTTAGGAGTTCATTACAGCTATTCTTTATGAGCTCTAAACTATCTTCTGCACTCGTACAAAGAAATAATTCTGCCGGTATCAAACACTGCACAAAAGCACGTGTAACCTGCTTTCCTCGCAAACAGAAGAAATGTGCTGGGAATTATTGCTCTGCAAACCATTCTTCCTTCAATGAAGGAAGATAATAAAGGAAGATGATCATTCATTTTAGTTTTACTAAATAGAAAGTTGATTATCTTTTAAACGATGACGGGTATCATTAATGCTGCTCTTGGCAAAATGTCTCACGAACCTGCCAGAACAATTACGTTGCCAATGTCTCACGAACCTGCCAGAACAATTACGTTGCCAATGTCTCACGAACCTGCCAGAACAATTACGTTGCCAAGAGCAGCATTGATGATACCAGTCAGCGTTTAAAAGATAATCAACTTTCTATTTAGTGCAATGCTGAAACATATCCAAAAACTAATGTCAGAAATAAATCGCAATATGGATCAAAATTCGGTATAAAAAAATATTGCGACTTTGGTAATATAATCTTTTTTATGCTGAGGTAAGTAAGACAACTGGGTTGCCGACAGTCTTGATGTTGCCCATAAATGTTCCAGATGCACACAATGTTGACACAACGCATCTTAAATACTTCCGTTACTTTCTCAAGCAATAAAGCCTATTATTATATACCTATCAATAATATATATATAGTACCTTCTTATTCTTACAATGGAATACAACAACCCGTATCACACTACAGGTTATCACTATGCTACTTAAGATAGATTTTGGAAAATGTCAGATTGGAATGTTGGGGATTGCCCAGCTAGTAATACATTAAGAACAATGAATGTTTTAATATGAAATGTTAACTATCAGAATGTTTTGTGCGTTTGTGAACATTGTGGGTTAATTACTTTAAGAGTATGTCAGTTGATAAATTCACCAGAATTTGATGTGTAATGAATGTTTATAATGTTTTCATGTATTTCCTGTTGGTGGTTTTCAGTTAATTTGACTTTATATAATTTTGTTTTAATGTGTTGTTTTTGATACATGTATTCTGATTTAATGATATGTAAAGAGGTATATAATAAAAAGGTCATTACTATAGTAACTTGTTCTGAAGCTTGCATCGCCTCGAGTAGGTAAATGCCAGATCATGATCACACTCGAGGCTACGCCTCTCGTCTCTCGTGCGATCCTGATCTGGCATTTACCTACTCGAGGTGATACAAACTTCCAGAACAAGACGTTACTATAATAATAATCCTATTTTATCCAGTACCAAAGGGATATATTTCTGTCAAGAAATTGCAGGATATGAAGCACACAAAAAGAGCAAATTTTAAAACCTGAACATATGGCGTACATGATAAACTGGAGTGCTGATCATGTGTAAAAGAAGGATGAAGCCTAAACTGTAAACTTTGACTATCTAATAAATATGAAACCATTCAAGCCCTCTAACCCCGGGTTGAGCAGAACTCAATATTTAAAATGTCAATAGTACAGAAATTTGAGCTATCCCAAACATGGAACCTTCAATGAGGTATTTTCATACCATTCCATAGCCAGGGGCGTATGGTCCCAGTTTCTAACAAAATGCTTTGACCTAAACGAGAAAACAATGAACGAAATATATAAAAATGGGATTTAGTAGTTATGAAGAAATATAAAAAGATCGGACAGGGAAAGTAGCATTCAAAGAGGACAGTCAACCACAAAACACAGAAACAAACACGCAAACAGACAAACAATAGGCAATATAAGTAAAACACAAATATGCTCGTGTAAATATAATATAAAAAAACAATAGCCTAGAAAGCCACAATGAAGGTATTCAATGACTTGGCAGAAGCCAGAGCAACAAGAGAATTAACCATTAAGGGCACGACAAGAAAGATCATAGACAAATATCAAACGCCGCCGTCCAAATGGGCTTTAGGTAGGCGTCATCATAGGGTCCACACCCTGTCCGGTCATCGTACAGTTAAAGAGGAAAGCATAGTGGCGAACTGTAAAAGGGTACACCACCAATCATGCAGTACGTTGCAAAATGATAGGGTCATAACCTCTTTTGATAAATTTTTTAACAAGTTTAACAAAGATAGTATGAAAGTGATCATGACCAAGAATCTTACGAAGTTTATAAATCACATCAAACATAGAAGTCAGCTTGTGATAGTCCTTGTCGCAGAAGAGTCTTTAAATTATTTTTATATTTGGAAAGAAGATCAGGTATTGTGCAAAATTGTGCAAAGGTTTCACGAAGTTTAGGGTAACGTTAACCCTGATTGAGTAGCTTTTTAGTTATACAAAGATTACGAATATTAAAGTCCTCAACTCGAGTACAAGCTCTTGAAAAACGAATAAGTTGAGACATGTACACCCCATAAGAAGTTGCTTGGGGAACATCACCATCCAAGTGGGGATAATTAACAATGTCAAAATTAAAAGCATCTCTCTTGTCATACATTTTGCTAATTATTTCACCATTTTCAATCGAGAGATCTAAATCAAGAAAAGAAGCGTTATTATCAGATATATTAGCTTTGTTAAGCTGAAGTTCGTTAGGATAAATATTATTTATACATAGTTGAAAAGAAAGGGTTGTCAATGTTCAATATGTCATCCAGATACCGAGAGGTGTCATTAAAGGCTTCAATAACATCTGCCTGGGTATCTGGTGAAAGACTCAACATGAAATATCTTTCATAGCAAAATAAAAACAAATCTGCGACAAGTGGTGCACAGTTCGTACCCATAGGGATACCAATAATTTGTCTATAAACGATGGTTCCATACCTGACGAAAATATTATCTAATAGGAAGATGGGTGCTTCACAAACTTCACATAGCAAGTCCATATAGTATAATTGTCTAAACTGCCGTTAGTAAAAAAACGCTTTAATATTACTAGATGCCTAAAATGTAGTATTTTCTCTAGCGAATGTTTTTCGAATAAGAGAAATTAGCTTGTCTTTAATAAGGTGATGTGGTAAGGTTATATATAGAGTAGAGAAGTCATAAGTGCTTATTGATGAAATTTGACCTTTATTGAAAATTGTATCAAGCCTGCGTATCACAAGTAACCGTCAAAATATTAAATTAAAAAGCCGGCTACATATCCTAAGAGTGATTAAACAATACTCAGAGCCTTTAAAGCCTGGAGTAGTGGAACCACCTATTCGAAATTAAAGCAAGAAACCAAAGGATTTGAGAAAGTACCACCGTTATCTGGAAATAAATATCGGGCTCAGCGATCTCCAAAAATCGGAATGAATCACAGTTCTGATTGCAAGCACGGGGAGGCGTTTTACCGCCGCCTTACTGCACAGACAACGCTACTGTAATATATATAATTAAATTATATATATTTTATTATTATTAAATAATATATAGCCTCGCGTATTATGACATAAAATCCTCGGGCAGTAAATCCTTACCATTCATGAGGTTGCTTGAACTATTTTGAACTTTGAATAAGATGTAATACCTACATATATGCTTTACGTAAAATAGTGTGCATTTGTTTAAATTTGATCGCGCTCTTTTGAAAGTTTAAAAACACAAATAATTCGCTATTGTGTCATGCTCCACATTAAACATGTTGATATATTTTATATTGCTCCTTTGACATTACAGTAATTTACCATAATTATGAAATGCATGTAATTAAAATTACCATAATTAAAAAGATATATTATACAATGTTGTATTTTATAAAAATGTTTTTGTATCACTGTCCGCCAGAACGTAATGTTTTAGTAAACGTTTATTTCCTCTTTGCTCAAGGGTCATGTTTGACATGCACATATTGTAAGGTTCATGGAGGATGGCCTTGAACCTCCATGGACCTATGACGAGGCACAATAAAAGTTCTTCATCTTCTATAGAAAGAGTATGAGAGGGGAAATTTGGAAATCGCCGAACAAGATAAATATAAAAAAAATAGTGCAGTCTCGGTTTGATTGAGAACGGTATTGAAAAGTTCTTAACTGTGCAACTGTAATTTCCTCTGGATTTTAAATGTATTTACCAACAATAGAATCTTTCTTTTGTGTTTGAATAAAGATACTAATGACCGAGTGGTAAACAAGTGGTATCCCTCCGCTTCGAGGGTCGCAACATCCGGTGTGCAATTTCCATAGTGATTTCCTATTTCGATTCCAAATATAGTAACTTACAAATCCTTTAAGTAGTATACATATAAACAATAATAGGGTCATAACCTCTTTTGATAAACTACTAAACAAGTTTAACAAAGATAGTATGAAAGTGATCATGACCAAGAATCTTACGAAGTTTATAAATCACATCACCATAGAAGTCAGGTTGTGATAGTCCTTGTCGCAGAATAGTCTTTAAATTATTTTTATATTTGGAAAGAAGATCAGGGTTACGATAATAAAATTTTGCAAAGCTTTTACGAAGTTTATGGTAACGTTAACCCTGATTGAGTAGCTTTTTAGTTATACAAAGATAACGAATATTAAAGTCCTCAACTCGAGTACAAGCTCTTGAAAAACGAATAAGTTGAGACATGTACACCCCATAAGAAGTTGCTTGGGGAACATCCCCATCCAAGTGGGGATAATTAACAATGTCAAAATTAAAATCATCTCTCTTGTCATAGATTTTGCTAATTATTTCACCATTTTCAATCGAGATATCTAAACGAGAGATCTAAATCAAGAAAAGAAGCGTTATTATCAGATATATTAGCTTTGTTAAGCTGAAGTTCTTTAGGATAATATTATTTATCCATAGTTGGAAAGAAAGGGTTGTCAATGTTCAATATGTCATTCAGATACCGAGTAACTTACAAATCCTTTAAGTAGTATACATATAAACAATGAACTTAAACCCTGTGACCTGAAATTCAATACCAACCTTCCTGCATCAGAGCGGAATCCATTTTTAACCAAACACGCCGAAGCGAACTATCCTAACCTTCCTAAGACCGGGAGAAATGCAACAAGAAAACTGGGATTCAAAGTATCACACAGTGGCGTAAAAATAATTTTCTCTGATAGACTATGTAATGGAATTGGGAATAATGAAGTAGCAAGACAATTTAATGTTTAGAACAACAATTTTAATATGAAGCATGGTATTAAGAAATATGAGAAAGTGGAAAATGTTATGTACCCTTCCGGAAAAAAAATGGATTGTCCTTTAGTCTATATACAGAAAATGTAAACACCAGTTGATGAACAAAGTGATCCATATATGCCTGCCATGGTACCACGCAACACAACATGCAATCTATTTGTGTTTAACGACATTTATGCAACTAGAAATCTTGACATTGTCTCCGAATCAAAAACAGCTGCAAGTGCAGAATTGAATGTTAATAGCCCCTTATAGTGCAAAATGATGCATTTGTTTTAAAACTATATTTTGAAATTTTGCGGTTTAGCTATTTTACAAAAAAAATAGTATACAATTGCACTTATTGTTTAGATATAATTGCGCTCTGCACAACATTGCATATTTATGGAGATTAATTCAGGTAATTATAGCTCTGTGGGCAAACACAATTGTCGCATACCAATTGTTAGTGTTTACCCTATTTTTTCAACCAGTCAGTGTTGTCTCAGGTTTTCAAATACTTGCACCATTTATTCATGAAGATTTTACTACAAGCAGTCTTCACGGTGAAAAGCATGACCTATATAGAGACTATCGATAAAACCTATGGCAAACACTAAGTCGGATAGAGTCTATGAAGAGAAATCTTTACCATTAAGAAACCGTTGTCGGTCGATACACTCCCTTCCTTTCGGTTACTTAATCGTGAAGATTTCTCTTCATAGCCTCTATCCTACACACATAACCCATATCATTTCCAATACATGTCTGAAATAGAGGCTTTAGATCGCCGCCAATAATAACGTTTTCAGCCGTGATATATAACTAACTTAATAAAAGGTAATAAGCATGCGTCTATCTATAGAAACAGTGACCTTTATCATAGAACTTGTCGTGGGTGACCTGTAAACTACTCCCAAACTGGATACCCTAGAGATGAATGCAATGTTAGAGTTTCACCTAAATATGTATGTCTCATAAATTAACTATTAGACGTTAACCGGGAGTTCCAACGTCCTGATGAAAATATTCTGGGCATGTAAATGAACTATAAAAGCGGCTTTACATAACTTTACTAATGAGTTAATTGCCCTCAAAAAGAATATTATTCAATTATAAAACGATCACTGAAATGGAACTGGACGAATGGGTAGGAGCATGCAAAAATATCCGCATACAATTCACAAATGTGTCAATTTATTCAGCCTGATATGATCGAAATGAGAAAAATCCCACGTATGTAAAACTATATATCTTCTGCCAAAAGCACAAGTATTTCACATGCTCAACGTCATTGAACCACTTATACACAAACATCTTATGACAACTTGTCTGTATCCTAAAATAGATATGCAAAATATTTATAACTACATAGGTTAATAATAAACAGTTACGACATTGGGAAAATCCAAATAAACAAAAGCATATATATATATATATTCGTTTGTGAAGAAAATTGCTAAATATATGAAACTGTTGCTCCATACCATTTAGCTGACGCATCTACAACCAGTTAAGTCTCCGTGTAAAGTAAAGCCACAGAAATGTCAATGGTTATATGAGAACAGCTATATACAGCTTGAGTATTCATTAGAATTTTAAACCCCAAAGAAAGGCATCAAACGAATGCGCAATGGGCGCGATCAATGTGTTTACTGAAACAACAGCTGACAAACAGTTTGTAGGTAAAGTGACAGAAGTAAAAGAGGCAAACTCATATGAAGACGTCGTGAAATCAGAATTAAGAAATGTGCCTGGCGTTATTGCGATAGGAACAGCGGTTGTTATCGGACTTATTCTAAACACGATTGTCATTCTTACAAACTTTCGAAAACGCCGAAAAGCAACGAATATGATTCTCGTCAGTTTGGGCATCGTGGATTTACTTAATTGTGTGATTATTACCATGGAAATACCACAAATGTTGGACATCTTGACAGATTCTCAGAATGAAAATATATGTACAGTTCATTCATTTATGTTGTATAGTGGAGACATTGCTTCTGCTTTCTTGGTGGTGTGTGTTGCTTTTGATAGATTCGCCAAGGTTTCGAGGCCGCATCAAGTTGTTTCATCAAAAAAGAGTATTATGAAAATATATACGTGTGTGATATTTTCTTTCATTCTGGCATTCCCTTTTGTCATAATACGAGCATTTCGATTTAAAAGCGAATGCGATATTCGTAAACATAGAGATGACACAAACTGTGAATCTGGAAACAACTCATCGTGTGGAATTGTCACATTAAACGGAAGTGGAGACGATGTTGGTAATATTTTCCCATTGGTTTTCTACGGAAGCCTTGTGACTGTCATGTTAAGTGCATTTGTTGTCATGGTTATTGTGTACCTAAAGCTGACATATATGATTGAAGTGAGAAGGCGCCCAAACAGAGTGATATCAACAATAATAACGCCTTCAAGCGCAGATGATAGCGTTGATACAGCATATGCTGCGGATGAAGAGGATGAAACTAATATTTCTGTGTGTGCCTCTGCAGTTAGGGAAACGTCACTATCGCATCTTAAAACAATATCTGTTAATAGATTAACAACGCGGCAAAATAACTTTTACACTACATTATCTAAAATTATATCCGAACAATCTCAGAAAATCAACACAGGTGTTCAAAAAAACTTCATTAGTGGAAATGTACTAAAAAATGACACTGTTTCGTTTACAAATAGTATATCGGATACTAATTTAGAAACTCAGAATTCTAAAATGTTGGAACCAAGAAAAAGTAACCTAACAGCGATGAGGAGAAAATCCAGCACGTTGTCAATGGCAACTATAAACAGACTGCAAACACCGCATCGAACAATATGCATGCTGTTGCTTTCCGTATTCGTGTTTTTTCTGCATACCCCGTATCTGTGTTTAACTATCCTTACTCGTCTAAAGCCATCCTTCAAGACACAATTGTCGCCAGAATTACATCTGATATATGAAATTATAGAACATTCATTTATTTGTTCCTATATTTTGAATCCGATTTTGTATTCGTTTTTCAATCGCGGATTTGGGAACGACTTCTGCCGCTTATTTCGTTGTTCTTCGCAAAGAAATTCCATCCGAAAGTATTCGTCCTCAGCCAGTCGGCCAAGCAAGAATATCGCTAGTAAAACGAGATCAACTGCAACAACAGTAAAGTATGCTGATGTACAAGACTATCCTTTCCTTCCTGAACTACAACGGAGGTTACAACATATTTAATTTATGATTATTACCATATAACCGGTTATTAATGTGTTATGTAGAGAACACATCAATAACGTGTAACAGTACAGGATGGATGTAAAGAATTGAATTGAAATGGGGTTTTACGGCGCACAACACAAGAAAGGTTATATGGCGCCAAACAGGGATGAACATGCCAGGCTCATCCTCCATTTACATCTAGATAAATATGGAGAATGGGCCTAGAACCTTCTGACCTGCAGAAATGCAGAGTTGCTGCAAATTCTATTGTAGACACTCCATTTACGATGGAGCCACGTTCCCACATTTGCATATGCGGTGTCATGAAGAAAACATTGAATGAGCATGAAAAAAATTACAAAATGAACATGAAGTGTGTGTTTTTGTGGGGTGGGGTGGGGGTGGGGAGTTCTACCCCTCTGCCTCTAGCGGGATTTGCAGTGGTTGTATTCTACCCCGGCAACCACACGGGGTGGGATGTAAAGAAGATGATTGCTCAATTGATTGCATATCATTTGGTAAATATCTGTCTGATTGTCAGTGTACTTTACATAAGAATGGTTCTACCCCTCTGACTCTAGCAGGATTTGCAGTGGTTGTATTCTACCCCGGCAACCATACAGGGTGGGATGTAAAAAAGATGATTGCTCAATTGATTGCATATCATTTGGTAAATATCTGTCTGATTGTCATTGTACTTTACAAAAGGATATGGTCGCTTTTATTTATACGCAATGAACTATTGTGATACATATTTACATTTTGTATTCTGTTTTTATAAATAATAACATAATTTAATATAGAGTATATACATTTTTCTGGTGGTTTTGTCATGTCTAATAAAACATGCTGACTTGAAAATAGTTATGTACAATATGGCACCTAGACTCCACATGCTAGAGTCACGGTATGGTACGTTACCATTTACCAAGAATGACTTCTAGAGAACGACAGTTGTATGGACATACGTCCGAATGTCAACTGGTTGACGTGTGCACATTTCCAGACCGTAATCACCTTTGGAAATAAGCATCTTCGTGACTGCAAAATTAGAAGCGGGACTCGACCCCATTTGCAGTATGGATGTTGCGCAACTATCGATGTTGTAATCTTATGCGATTACGAATTGGTTCGCATTTTTTCGGCGTTAATGCGGTTTACACGCTGATAGTAAATGACAAAATTCCGTGAAGAGCGCTAGCACTTTACGGTAAATTTGCCATTTAGTACCGGTGACGATTTATGGTAAATTTGCCATTTAGTAAATTTGCCATTTAGTACCGGTGACGCTTTATGATAAATTTGTCATTTAGTACCGGTGACGCTAAATATAGTAAATTTGCCATTTAGTACCGGTGACGCTTTATGGTAAATTTGCCATGAACTACCGGCCTTTAAAACTGAAGATAAACGGGGGGAAATGCGAATGAATTATATTTTCATTGTTTTCCCGTCGCTATAGTACAAACAGTAACGTGCCCTGAGAGATAATAATGATAAAAAAAACTGAGATAAGAGGAATATACATTTTCTATTGAGAAATGTTGGGTGCGTGAGCAGTAACTCCGTCACTTGGAAAATTGAAGTTTATTCGAAATTAGACGCCATTTTTTTGACAGAAAGTATTAAGTGCACGTAAATATTTGGATGTATCAGACGGACATACTCTCATTTGATTATAATGAAGTCACTTGACACTGTGTAGAAATATTACTGACTGAAGTTTGAGAACACGTACTGTGTATTTTTATACTAAGGACAAAGCTCTTTTTCTACAGTCTCACCGCAGCGAGTTCGAATCCCACTGGGAGCTCGAAAAGTGTCGATTCTTACGGATGGCGGGAGGTATTCAGTACTGGTCCAACCCAGGAGAAATGGGTGATCTGTCTCTACCACAAACAAAATTCCAGTTATATCCATATTATTGAATTAAAGGGACACACGGCGCTCTTGATTTTGTAAAAACTGGCGGTGTCCCGTTCGGTTTTTATACATGGGCTTGCATTTGTTCAATCATTAATATTAATCAAAATAATCGTATATAGCGAATTTTGGATATTACTGGTATATTGCACCAATATGGAAAGAATGTATTCAAACATACGGTAGAATAATAATAAAAAAAATCAAAGCTGGTTGTAAGTCAAAATGATACTGAATTAATCCATCGGGACGCTTAGTGTAATGCCTGATAAAATCTTCAAGATTGTCGTGTGTCTCCCTTTAAGATATTGGTTACAAAACATCGGCATTTTCTGAACTCAAAACATCGGGATTTTCTGAACTCAAAACATCGGGCTTTTCTGAACTGTTTCATTTGTCGGGGGGGAGGTTGTGGGGTGGGAGTCGACACATGTAGTTTGGGTTTTATTGCATTTAAAACTAGTTATAGACTCGTGTCTGATTTTCCGGATTTTCCCGGATTTGTAATTATACACCTACAGGTTAATAGTTGTTTCACCCACTTTGTTGTCTATAAATGCACGCGGAAATGTACAATTCAATAATCTTCTGATCAGTGTATCTATGATACTTAATAACACGTGAGTCGAACGTCATCAGAGTGGTGTATTTAATGACCGGAAACATGGGAAAGCGATAAATGATTATGATACGGATTTTTACATATGATTCAGTACGAAACTGAAAGCAAAAACTGGAAAATGGACAATATTCCAATTAATATACATTCGTGAACCTTTCGAGCTATTTTTCAATCTCACGATGACGAATGCTGAAGCTTAACTAAGAAAGCACATGAAGTAGTAGCCAATCAACTACCACCCAGGAAAGTCAGGGTCTTCAATTCACAATAATTTTTTCCATAGGTTTACTGTACAGCTCCGCCAAGCAAGGTTTTACGCAAGCGTAAAAAAGCTAACAATAAGTAAATTAAATGGTAACCTTTTAACATTACAAAATATGTGTTTATACCATTCAAGTTTTGCAGACGAGTTCTCTAGGAATTCAGTTGTAAAGCATGCTTATAGCCACTTAGTCTGTTAACCATAGGCAGATAAACCCCATATAAGAGTCAGCTGCCTGGCAGCGGAATAAACATGACTGTTGGCCCGGGAAGTGATAGGAATGCAAACAATTGTCTTTGTTGTACTTTGAAAGAATTATTGAAATTATGAAAGTTATCAAGCAGAAATAAGTGTTGTTATTTTTAATTATCAAAAGCAATAACTACACGACGAATGCGTCAATAGTGTTTATTTTGAAACCTGCTAAGGTTTTATTGATAATCCTTCAAATGAAAATCGATACAAGTTAGAAATCATTTTTTAAAGTGACTGGACAAGACGAAACTGCTTTTTATTTATTAAGTAAAAAGGGGCCTTAATTTTGTTAAAATAAAAGCAACGATTTATGTAACGTGGCTCTTTGTTGTGGTCTTAAAGTGAATAATGCATGCGTGAAGTTTCAATCCATTATGTAGATTGCGAGATCCAAGCTTATATACAAACTTTAACCAAGTTTAAAAACTTCCAAGTTTTTCTAAGTATTAAAGGGGTCATTATTTTGTTAAAATAAAAGCAGAAGTTATAGAACATGGCTCTGTGGTGTTGTCTTATGATGTGAAGTAGTTTGTGAGATGCATGCTTACATAATAACATTAACCAAGCTTAGATGTATACAAAATTAAACCAAGCTTACATACAATGTACAAACTTTAACCCAGTTTTCGAAGTATAAAAGGAGCCATGCTTTTTTTTTCTTTTTATTAAAGCATGAGTTACAGAACCTGGCTCTGTGGTGTTGTCTTATCATGTGAAATGTTAATCCATTATGTAAATTAGTGTGTGAGATGTAAGCTTACATGCAACATTTAACTAAGATTACAAACTTAAACTAAGGTTACATACAATGTACAAACTTTAACCAAGTTTTCGAAGTATAAAAGGGGCTATACTTTTATTAAAATAAAATCAAGAAACGAGATTTGAGGTGTTGTCTAACGATGCCAAATGCCTGTGTGAAGTTTCAATTCATTATATAAGTAAGTTACGAGTTACAAGGCTTCAAACAAACTTTAACTCGGATGCAGACAATACTGACAATGATCAAGTGAGGACAATAGTTATTTTTCTTCCAAAAAGTTTAGCTAAACAAGGATATATGGCGTTAATAGGAATTAAAATTATGACAGGGCCATCCTGTATGTATATACATGTACATAACATCTTCAATATGGGACTAGAACCTAGTAGTAGTTTGAAGAGAAATTATCTGAATTGAATATGGTTTTACAGCATACCAATACAAAAAGGTTATATGTCGCCGAACAGGAATGAACATGCAAGGCTCATCTTTTATTTACATGGAGATAAAAACATGCGAGAAAGGGCCTAAAACCTGCAGAACTGCAGAGTTGTATAAGGTTTATCCTCCATTTACATCGAGATAAAAAGTACGGAGAATGGGCCTAGAACCTCGTAACATGCAGAGATGCTATACACATAGTATTGTTCTTAGTATTATCCTGTTAAGGGCGACAACAATAGCCTTTGCATCCTTTGTAACTGGCAGGCTGATCAAGGTTTACACTGTATGTCTGCTCATCAGTCATTCCCTCCCCGCCCCCCACAAAACACCCATGTGTACCATAAATGGACCCCCCCCCCCCCCCCCCAAAAAAAACCCCACAAAACAACAACAACATTTGTACCATAAATGGAACTGTTTACTCACATTTTAAGATGCTTTCTGGATCACAAACAACAA
The DNA here is from genome assembly GCA_037043455.1 of Cyrtodaria siliqua. Lineage (NCBI taxonomy): Eukaryota > Metazoa > Mollusca > Bivalvia > Adapedonta > Hiatellidae > Cyrtodaria > Cyrtodaria siliqua. The sequence continues at coordinate 45,793 of JAWPHD010009842.1, read as the reverse complement.
AAAAAGTAGAAATATGACATGACAGATATGTTTGCAATTTAGCCTGCACGTCTATGACTTTCACATTATCCATTTGAAATGGTTAGAAATTGGTCAAGCAGTTTTATATGAGAAGTCGTTTAATCAAAAATTAATGCAATAGGACGACAGACGAACAGACAAAATGTGGTCACAATAGATCACTGTTGAGCTTTAGGCATATGTCAGGTTTAAAAAAATGAAATAAAAAGAGATAAAATATAAATGTAAACTGAAATATTATTATTCAGTTTCACTTACACTTTCATTCTCCGTAAAAAAATCCCGGACGTAAAGATCCCGGAAATATTACCGCAAGCTACTGATATTGACTTAGTGGATACTTTACTTAACGGCCAGTATAAATCACACGTATTATTACTTACTTTACTTAACGGCCAGTATAAATCACACGTATTATTACTTACTTACCTTAACGGCCAGTATAAATCACACGTATTATTACTGTAAGCCTGGTATAGTACTTAGACGACATATGATACCTATGAAGGAAGTACTTGTGTTGTCACCGAGTGGTGGTTAAGAGTCTTAAGATGTCCTTAGAGCTCTGTTGGACCTCATTGTTCACAGAACGCATTCTTCACACATGTGTGAAGAATACGGTCGCATTCTTCACATGACAAATGCTTTCGATTAGTTTTTTTGGCAGAAACGCATTTTTCACACTTGCGGATCTCGGTTAATCGCAAGCGGTTACACCTTTCCTACTTGAAATAGCGGTAGGAGACGAAAGACTATCGAGAATAATCCTAGGTCAATCGATATCATCACAGTGACAGTTGCCGGGCGGTGATAGGGATCGAACCCGCGACCTACAATCCAAAGCGCTACCAACTGCACTACCGGGCTCGACAACATACACTGAACAATATTGCTAAGTATCAATTTTTGTATCTTAATTAATTTTCTTATTTTGAATATATTTTAGAATAGATATATGATAAGTATTTTGTTTTGACCCATAGTTTGTAAAACATTTAGTTTTTGTTTAAATTGTTACATCTTTTGAGAGTTACCCTCCATTTATATGAAAACATGAAATGTACTGATAAAACACAAAGCATGAGTCAAAGATCGCTTAAAGATATAAAATTCTTAATATTGGTATGAAATAATAGAAAAAAACATAAAAATATGACAGATTTATCGCAGATGTTCCGTCTATAAAAAAAATGAAATATGGATAATCTTAAATTACCTCCCTTTACATTGAATATTGTTTGAAATTCAAGTAACTGTAATTCAGCGTTAACATTAAATATTTCGAAAATTTCTTTTGTAAACGCATTTGTTGTGGTAATGCTAGTAAAACACGATGTCAAAATAATTTTAACTGGCATATTTTAGAATTAGGAACATCGAAAGCTTCACTATTTCGAAGTACTTAATACAATCCTATATACCCAGTTGTATAAGTGTTATAACTTATTTATAAGAAAACACATTGACTTAAAAGTTTTAAAATATGTTCATGCAATCAGAGCAGACGATTTACACTCGTTATTTTGCAGTTTAACCGTATCTCTAATCAAGCTCAAAATACACAAAACAATGAAAATATTATTGACATATTCTTAGGTTTATACTTAGCAATTTGGTTTAGTATATGTCTAAAGGTAATAGATGTCACGAAAATAGTGGTTAGAGTTTTAATGCAATAATAGCAGAACTATTCGCGTTCGGCCTTATAGCTACACAATCCCTATTTTAACTGGTACAATTTACATTGATATAGAGACTATGTAGCTTTAACCATCAAAATGTATCTTAAGTTTACATAATAATTCACCATTAAACGAGACGATGTGTCGCGTACCCCATCCAGGTCTTTTGTTTAAATGGCAGGGTCATAATCTAATGTTGAAAATTGAAACTAGCTTGCACACCCAGAGGTCGAGGTTAGATTTAGATTTGCATATTATCCCGGTTGGTACTTTTTCTGTAGTTATTCTTTTCCCACCGTTTCTTCAAGTAGGACATTTCGACAGCCAGTCAGTACACTGGGTATCAACTCGCGTTTTCTGTATTGGCTGAGTTTACATACATTAAGACAGACAGACAGATAGGCAGGCAGGCAGGCAGGCAGACAGACAGACAGACAGACAAAAGGACGACGGATAGACGGAAGGACAGACAGACAGACATCTATTTTATTGTTAAAGAACGACGGATAGACGGAAGGACAGACAGACAGACAGACATCCATCTATTTTATTGTTAATCACATTAAAGTTTACTTTTGCTACAATTATACTTCGCGAACATAGCTATTTATGTGAAATTCAAGTGAAAAATGCGTTTTGGCTAGGGTATTTTACTTGAGTTGAGTTTTCACGCTACATAATAAATAGATGGTAAATGCAAATTTCGCAGGTAATGTGAAAAATGGGTTCAAATTCTGAGAAAAATGCGGTCGGATTCTTCACATGAAAAATGGGTTCGCATTCGCATTTTTCACACGTGTGAAGAATGCGTTCTGTAAAAAATGAGGTCCAACAGAGCTCCTTAGAACTGACCACCAATCTCCATTGAGTCGGCTAAACCATCACGTATCCAAGAAATAAGTTGTGTTGATTGCAGGACATTTCAATAAGTTTTGTCGATTGCAGGACATTTCGCCGCAATCCAGTTCGGACCCTAGACGGTCATTTCCCAATCAGTTTTAAATTAGTCGCACATCATTTTAATATTCTAAAGACCTGTCTTTCTTTCGTTTGTCTTCCAAAACCAGTTTAGTCCCCCATTCATTTTAAACTTCTAGAATTCCTTTCTCTCGACCCCTCACCGCTACCACTAGATATACGGGTTGTGATCAGAATAATTTTAACATTGTATTTCTTCCTTTACGGTCATAGCTAAACTGAGTTATGAGGAGAAACTTGACTTTTCATTTTGACAATCTGAACTACAAATCATCGATATGCTTTCGCCTAAGTGTCAGACTAAAATCGTATTTCGGCTCAAACTGAAGAAAAATGAACTCGTGTATTCATATTCACCTAGCATCTGGATCTGTTTTTCAGGCTCTGAGTTCAATCGTTTGAGTTTACTATCAAGCTATTATCAACCAGGCTCAAGGGTCTCAGAGATTTACGTCGGATACTTAGACCCAAACTAGCTGATGAATATCAGCCTCTCCGGCTCCGTATTCTCGAAACTGTATCAACCACAAACCTATGCTCAAGCTCAAATATTTCGTTTAACTATAACTTTTTCAGTCAGTGTTTTCTGTTACGAAACTTCCAGGACAACTCTGCTATTTGCTTGTCTTGATGTGTGTAAAGTTTCAAGTAATTGCGTGACCATGAAGTAAGATTGCTGAGCTTGAGCTTGGGATTTCGACTCGAACGTTTTGGACTACAGCATGTCTGGCGGACTCAAGAGCCAATGTATTTCAATAAACATATACTGATGATAATCTGTGTCGAAAAACAGGTTTGTGTCTATGTGTATTTAGTGCATTTATCAATTATACTTGACACAAGTTTTCAGAGACCAAAAAACAGTTTCTTAGGTAAATAATGCCGACCGCATTTCGGATTTCAGTAACCGGTAAATACCGACTATTACGGAAATTGACGAGGCAGTTCGGCTCTTTTATTTTATATATTCAGTTATCACATAACTTACAGTGTGGGAGTGGACTAACACCATTCTATATTTTCTACAAGTATGCAAATAAGCCTAGTGTGCGCTGTCAAAAAAATCGATAATAACTATGATCCAGTTCCCACACTGTTGGTTTCGCCTGTTAAAGCGACAGGCAAAATGCAATAAAAGTCGATATAAGAGTTATGTGATAAATAGAATCTAACATTCGTTCTCATATAGCGGATCTTCCATGAGTACTCATTCATTACTGAATTTATTAAACTCGTTAGCAAAAATGATATAGTGCTCGAATTATATCCCTTTGCCAACTCGTTTAATAAATTCAATAATGAATGAGTACCCATGTAAGATCCTCTATATATACATGATCATCTTTGCGTTATACTTCTAATGCTGCCTAGCTTGTTTGGGATGACAATAGTGTAAGAGTGAAGTTTGATGCACCCTAGTACCTGGTTTAAATCTCCACCGGCCTTTCTGCCACTGACCGTTTGAAAGACGGTTCTCCTATTGACAACTCTTGTATGTGTGTGGTAAGACGGTTCCCCTATTGTCAACTCTTGTATGTGTGTGGTAAGACGGTTCTGTGTGTGGTAAGACGGTTCCCCTATTGTCAACTCTTGTATGTGTGTGGTAAGACGGTTCCCCTATTGTCAACTCTTGTATGTGTGTGGTAAGACGGATCCAATATTGTCAACTCTTTTATGTGTGTGGTAAGACGGTTCCCCTATTGTCAACTCTTGTATGTGTGTGGTAAGACGGATCCAATATTGTCAACTCTTTTATGTGTGTGGTAAGACGGTTCCCCTATTGTCAACTCTTGTATGTGTGTGGTAAGACGGTTCCCCTATTGTCAACTCTTGTATGTGTGTGGTAAGACGGTTCCCCTATTGTCAACTCTTGTATGTGTGTGGTAAGACGGATCCCCTATTGTCAACTCTTGTATGTGTGTGGTAAGACGGATCCCCTATTGTCAACTCTTGTATGTGTGTGGTAAGACGGATCCCCTATTGCCAATTCTTGTATGTGTGTGGTAAGACGGAACCCCTATTGTCAACACTTGTATGTGTGTGGTAAGACGGTTCCCCTATTGTCAACTCGTGTATGTGTGTGGTAAGACGGTTCCCCTATTGTCAACTCTTGTATGTGTGTGGTAAGACGGTTCCCCTATTGTCAACTCTTGTATGTGTGTGGTAAGACGGTTCCCCTATTGTCAACTCTTGTATGTGTGTGGTAAGACGGTTCCCCTATTGTCAACTCTTGTATGTGTGTGATAAGACGGTTCCCTATTGTCAACTCTTGTATGTGTGTGGTATCGCATGATCCCCTATTGCCAACTCTTGTATGTGTGTGGTAAGACGGATCCCCTATTGCCAATTCTTGTATGTGTGTGGTAAGACGGAACCCCTATTGTCAACTCTTGTATGTGTGTGGTAAGACAGTTCCCCTATTGTCAACTCTTGTATGTGTGTGGTAAGACGGTTCCCCTATTGTCAACTCTTGTATGTGTGTGGTAAGACGGTTCCCCTATTGTCAACTCTTGTATGTGTGTGGTAAGACGGTTCCCCTATTGTCAACTCTTGTATGTGTGTGGTAAGACGGTTCCCCTATTGTCAACTCTTGTATGTGTGTGATAAGACGGTTCCCTATTGTCAACTCGTGTATGTGTGTGGTAAGACGGATCCTCTATTGTCAACTATTGTATGTGTGTGGTAAGACGGATCCCCTATTGTCAACTCTTGTTTGTGTGTGGTAAGACGGTTACCTATTGTCAACTCTTGTATGTGTGTGGTAAGACGGATCCCATATTGTCAACTCCTGTATGTGTGTGGTAAGACGGATCCCCTATTGTCAACTCTTGTATGTGTGTGGTAAGACGGATCCCCTATTGTCAACTCTTGTATGTGTGTGGTAAGACGGATACCCTATTGTCAACTCTTGTATGTGTGTGGTAAGACGGTTCCCCTATTGTCAACTCTTGTATGTGTGTGGTAAGACGGTTCCCCTATTGTCAACTCTTGTATGTGTGTGGTAAGACGGTTCCCCTATTGTCAACTCTTGTATGTGTGCGGTAAGACGGTTCCCCTATTGTCAACTCTTGTATGTGTCTGGTATCGCATGATCCCCTATTGTCAACTCTTGTATGTGTGTGGTAACGCATGATCCCCTATTGTCAACTCTTGTATTTGTGTGGTATCGCATGATCCCCTATTGTCAACTCTTGTATGTGTGTGGTAAGACGGTTTCCCTATTGTCAACTCTTGTATGTGTGTGGTATTGCATACTCCCCTATTGTCAACTCCTGTATGTGTTTGGTATCGCATGATCCCCTATTGTCAACTCTTGTATGTGTGTGGTATCGCATACTCCCCTATTGTCAACTCTTGTATGTGTGTGATATCGCATACTCCCCTATTGTCAACTCTTGTATGTGTGTGGTATCGCATACTCCCCTATTGTCAACTCTTGTATGTGTGTGGTAAGACGGTTCCCCTATTGTCAAATAGTATATGTGTGTGGTATCGCATAATCCCATATTGTCAACTCTTGTATGTGTGTGGTATCGCATGATCCCCTATTGTCAACTCTTGTATGTGTGTGGTAAGACGGTTCCCCTATTGTCAACTCTAGTATGTGTGTGGTATCGCATACTCCCCTATTGTCAACTCTTGTATGTATGTGGTATCGCATGATTCCCTATTGTCAACTCTTGTATGTGTGTGGTATCGCATGATCCCCTATTGCCAACTCTTGTATGTGTGTGGTATCGCATACTCCCCTATTGTCAACTCTTGTATGTGTGTGGTAAGACGGTTCCCCTATTGTCAACTCTTGTATGTGTGTGGTATCGCATACTCCCCTATTGTCAACTCTTGTATGTATGTGGTATCGCATGATTCCCTATTGTCAACTATTGTATGTGTGTGGTATCGCATGATCCCCTATTGCCAACTCTTGTATGTGTGTGGTATCGCATACTCCCCTATTGTCAACTCTTGTATGTGTGTGGTATCGCATACTCCCCTATTGTCAACTCTTGTATGTGTGTGGTATCGCATGATCCCCTATTGTCAACTCGTGTATGTGTGTGGTATCGCTTGATCCCCTATTGTCAACTCTCGTATGTGTGTGGTATCGCATGATCCCCTATTGTCAACTCTCGTATGTGTGTGGTATCGCATGATCCCCTATTGTCAACTCTTGTATGTGTGTGGTATCGCATGATCCCATATTGTCAACTCTTGTATGTGTGTGGTATCGCATGATCCCCTATTGTCAATTCTTGTATGTGTGTGGTATCGCATGATCCCCTATTGTCAACTCTTGTATGTGTGTGGTATCGGATGATCCCCTATTGTCAACTCTTGTATGTGTGTGGTAAGACGGTTCCCCTATTGTCAACTCTTGTATGTGTGTGGTAAGACGGATACCCTATTGTCAACTCTTGTATGTGTGTGGTAAGACGGTTCCCCTATTGTCAACTCGTGTATGTGTGTGGTGAGACGGTTCCCCTATTGTCAACTCTTGTATGTGTGTGTTATCGCATGATCCCCTATTGTCAACTCTTGTATGTGTGTGGTAAGACGGTTCCCCTATTGTCAACTCTTGTATGTGTGTGGTAAGACGGTTCCCTATTGTCAACTCTTGTATGTGTGTGGTAAGACGGATCCAATATTGTCAACTCTTGTATGTGTGTGGTAAGACGGTTCCCCTATTGTCAACTCTTGTATGTGTGTGGTAAGACGGTTCCCCTATTGTCAACTCTTGTATGTGTGTGGTAAGACGGTTCCCCTATTGTCAACTCTTGTATGTGTGTGGTAAGACGGTTCCCCTATTGTCAACTCTTGTATGTGTGCGGTAAGACGGTTCCCCTATTGTCAACTCTTGTATGTGTCTGGTATCGCATGATCCCCTATTGTCAACTCTTGTATGTGTGTGGTAACGCATGATCCCCTATTGTCAACTCTTGTATGTGTGTGGTAAGACGGTTCCACTATTGTCAACTCTTGTATGTGTGTGGTATTGCATACTCCCCTATTGTCAACTCTTGTATGTGTGTGGTAAGACGGCTCCCTATTGTCAACTCTTGTATGTGTGTGGTAAGACGGATCCCCTATTGTCAACTATTGTATGTGTGTGGTAAGACGGATCCCCTACTGTCAACTCTTGTATGTGTGTGGTAAGACGGTTACCTATTGTCAACTCTTGTATGTGTGTGGTAAGACGGATCCCATATTGTCAACTCCTGTATGTGTGTGGTAAGACGGATCCCCTATTGTCAACTCTTGTATGTGTGTGGTAAGACGGATCCCCTATTGTCAACTCTTGTATGTGTGAGGTAAGACGGTTCCCTATTGTCAACTCTTGTATGTGTGTGGTAAGACGGATCCCCTTTTGTCAACTCTTGTATGTGTGTGGTAAGACGGTTACCTATTGTCAACTCTTGTATGTGTGTGGTAAGACGGATCCCATATTATCAACTCCTGTATGTGTGTGGTAAGACGGATCCCCTATTGTCAACTCTTGTATGTGTGTGGTAAGACGGATCCCCTATTGTCAACTCTTGTATATGTGTGGTAAGACGGATCCCCTATTGTCAACTCTTGTATGTGTGTGGTAAGACGGTTCCCCTATTGTCAACTCTTGTATGTGTGTGGTAAGACGGTTCCCCTATTGTCAACTCTTGTATGTGTGTGGTAAGACGGTTCCCCTATTGTCAACTCTTGTATGTGTGCGGTAAGACGGTTCCCCTATTGTCAACTCTTGTATGTGTCTGGTATCGCATGTTCCCCTATTGTCAACTCTTGTATGTGTGTGGTAACGCAAGATCCCCTATTGTCAACTCTTGTATTTGTGTGGTATCGCATGATCCCCTATTGTCAACTCTTGTATGTGTGTGGTAAGACGGTTTCCCTATTATCAACTCTTGTATGTGTGTGGTATTGCATACTCCCCTATTGTCAACTCCTGTATGTGTTTGGTATCACATGATCCCCTATTGTCAACTCTTGTATGTGTGTGGTATCGCATACTCCCCTATTGTCAACTCTTGTATGTGTGTGATATCGTATACTCCCCTATTGTCAACTCTTGTATGTGTGTGGTATCGCATACTCCCCTATTGTCAACTCTTGTATGTGTGTGGTAAGACGGTTCCCCTATTGTCAAATCGTATATGTGTGTGGTATCGCATGATCCCATATTGTCAACTCTTGTATGTGTGTGGTATCGCATGATCCCCTATTGTCAACTCTTGTATGTGTGTGGTAAGACGGTTCCCCTATTGTCAACTCTAGTATGTGTGTGGTATCGCATACTCCCCTATTGTCAACTCTTGTATGTATGTGGTTTCGCATGATTCCCTATTGTCAACTCTTGTATGTGTGTGGTATCGCATGATCCCCTATTGCCAACTCTTGTATGTGTGTGGTATCGCATACTCCCCTATTGTCAACTCTTGTATGTGTGTTGTAAGACGGTTCCCCTATTGTCAACTCTTGTATGTGTGTGGTATCGCATACTCCCCTATTGTCAACTCTTGTATGTATGTGGTATCGCATGATTCCCTATTGTCAACTCTTGTATGTGTGTGGTATCGCATGATCCCCTATTGCCAACTCTTGTATGTGTGTGGTATCGCATACTCCCCTATTGTCAACTCTTGTATGTGTGTGGTATCGCATACTCCCCTATTGTCAACTCTTGTATGTGTGTGGTATCGCATGATCCCCTATTGTCAACTCTTGTATGTGTGTGGTATCGCTTGATCCCCTATTGTCAACTCTCGTATGTGTGTGGTATCGCATGATCCCATATTGTCAACTCTCGTATGTGTGTGGTATCGCATGATCCCCTATTGTCAACTCTTGTATGTGTGTGGTATCGCATGATCCCATATTGTCAACTCTTGTATGTGTGTGGTATCGCATGATCCCCTATTGTCAATTCTTGTATGTGTGTGGTATCGCATGATCCCCTATTGTCAACTCTTGTATGTGTGTGGTATCGGATGATCCCCTATTGTCAACTCTTGTATGTGTGTGGTAAGACGGTTCCCCTATTGTCAACTCTTGTATGTGTGTGGTAAGACGGATACCCTATTGTCAACTCTTGTATGTGTGTGGTAAGACGGTTCCCCTATTGTCAACTCGTGTATGTGTGTGGTAAGACGGTTCCCCTATTGTCAACTCTTGTATGTGTGTGTTATCGCATGATCCCCTATTGTCAACTCTTGTATGTGTGTGGTAAGACGGTTCCCCTATTGTCAACTCTTGTATGTGTGTGGTAAGACGGTTCCCTATTGTCAGCTCTTGTATGTGTGTGGTAAGACGGATCCAATATTGTCAACTCTTGTATGTGTGTGGTAAGACGGTTCCCCTATTGTCAACTCTTGTATGTGTGTGGTAAGACGGTTCCCCTATTGTCAACTCTTGTATGTGTGTGGTAAGACGGTTCCCCTATTGTCAACTCTTGTATGTGTGTGGTAAGACGGTTCCCCTATTGTCAACTCTTGTATGTGTGCGGTAAGACGGTTCCCCTATTGTCAACTCTTGTATGTGTCTGGTATCGCATGATCCCCTATTGTCAACTCTTGTATGTGTGTGGTAACGCATGATCCCCTATTGTCAACTCTTGTATGTGTGTGGTAAGACGGTTCCCCTATTGTCAACTCTTGTATGTGTGTGGTATTGCATACTCCCCTATTGTCAACTCTTGTATGTGTGTGGTAAGACGGTTCCCTATTGTCAACTCTTGTATGTGTGTGGTAAGACGGATCCCCTATTGTCAACTATTGTATGTGTGTGGTAAGACGGATCCCCTACTGTCAACTCGTGTATGTGTGTGGTAAGACGGTTACCTATTGTCAACTCTTGTATGTGTGTGGTAAGACGGATCCCATATTGTCAACTCCTGTATGTGTGTGGTAAGACGGATCCCCTATTGTCAACTCTTGTATGTGTGTGGTAAGACGGATCCCCTATTGTCAACTCTTGTATGTGTGAGGTAAGACGGTTCCCTATTGTCAACTATTGTATGTGTGTGGTAAGACGGATCCCCTATTGTCAACTCTTGTATGTGTGTGGTAAGACGGATCCCCTATTGTCAACTCTTGTATGTGTGTGGTAAGACGGATCCCCTATTGTCAACTCTTGTATGTGTGTGGTAAGACGGTTCCCCTATTGTCAACTCTTGTATGTGTGTGGTAAGACGGTTCCCCTATTGTCAACTCTTGTATGTGTGTGGTAAGACGGTTCCCCTATTGTCAACTCTTGTATGTGTGCGGTAAGACGGTTCCCCTATTGTCAACTCTTGTATGTGTCTGGTATCGCATGATCCCCTATTGTCAACTCTTGTATGTGTGTGGTAACGCATGATCCCCTATTCCCTATTGTCAACTCTTGTATTTGTGTGGTATCGCATGATCCCCTATTGTCAACTCTTGTATGTGTGTGGTAAGACGGTTCCCCTATTGTCAACTCTTGTATGTGTGTGGTATTGCATACTCCCCTATTGTCAACTCCTGTATGTGTGTGGTATCGCATGATCCCCTATTGTCAACTCTTGTATGTGTGTGGTATCGCATACTCCCCTATTGTCAACTCTTGTATGTGTGTGGTATCGCATACTCCCCTATTGTCAACTCTTGTATGTGTGTGGTATCGCATACTCCCCTATTGTCAACTCTTGTATGTGTGTGGTAAGACGGTTCCCCTATTGTCAAATCGTGTATGTGTGTGGTATCGCATGATCCCATATTGTCAACTCTTGTATGTGTGTGGTATCGCATGATCCCCTATTGTCAACTCTTGTATGTGTGTGGTAAGACGGTTCCCCTATTGTCAACTCTAGTATGTGTGTAGTATCGCATACTCCCCTATTGTCAACTCTTGTATGTATGTGGTATCGCATGATTCCCTATTGTCAACTCTTGTATGTGTGTGGTATCGCATGATCCCCTATTGCCAACTCTTGTATGTGTGTGGTATCGCATACTCCCCTATTGTCAACTCTTGTATGTGTGTGGTAAGACGGTTCCCCTATTGTCAACTCTTCTATGTGTGTGGTATCGCATACTCCCCTATTGTCAACTCTTGTATGTATGTGGTATCGCATGATTCCCTATTGTCAACTCTTGTATGTGTGTGGTATCGCATGATCCTCTATTGCCAACTCTTGTATGTGTGTTGTATCGCATACTCCCCTATTGTCAACTCTTGTATGTGTGTGGTATCGCATACTCCCCTATTGTCAACTCTTGTATGTGTGTGGTATCGCATGATCCCCTATTGTCAACTCTTGTATGTGTGTGGTATCGCTTGATCCCCTATTGTCAACTCTCGTATATGTGTGGTATCGCATGATCCCCTATTGTCAACTCTTGTATGTGTGTGGTATCGCATGATCCCATATTGTCAACTCTTGTATGTGTGTTGTATCGCATGATCCCCTATTGTCAATTATTGTATGTGTGTGGTATCGCATGATCCCCTATTGTCAACTCTTGTATGTGTGTGGTATCGCATGATCCCCTATTGTCAACTCTTGTATGTGTGTGGTAAGACGGATCCCCTGTTGTCAACTCTTGTATGTGTGTGGTAAGATGGTTCCCCTGTTGTCAACTCTTGTATGTGTGTGGTAAGACGGTTCCCCTATTGTCAACTCTTGTATGTGTGTGGTAAGAAGGATCCCCTATTGTCAACTCTTGTATGTGTGTGGTAAGACGGATCCCCTATTGTCAACTCTTGTATGTGTGTGGTAAGACGGATCCCCTATTGTCAACTCTTGTATGTGTTTGGTAAGACGGATCCCCTATTGTCAACTCTTGTATGTGTGTGGTAAGACGGTTCCCCTATTGTCAACTATTGTATGTGTGTGATAAGACGGATCCCCTATTGTCAACTATTGTATGTGTGTGGTAAGAAGGATCCCCTATTGTCAACTCTTGTATGTGTGTGGTAAGACGGATCCACTATTGTCAACTATTGTATGTGTGTGGTAAGACGGATCCCCTATTGTCAACACTTGTATGTGTGTGGTAAGACGGTTCCCCTATTGTCAACTCTTGTATGTGTGTGGTAAGACGGATCCCTTATTGACAACTCTTGTATGTGTGTGGTAAGACGGATCCCCTATTGTCAACTCTGGTATGTGTGTGGTAAGACGGTTCCCCTATTGTCAACTCTTGTATGTGTGTGGTAAGACGGATCCCCTATTGTCAACTCTTGTATGTGTGTGGTAAGACGGATCCCCTATTGTCAACTCTTGTATGAGTGTGGTAAGACGGATCCCCTATTGTCAACTCTTGTATGTGTGTGGTAAGACGGATCCCCTATTGTCAACTCTTGTATGTGTGTAGTAAGACGGTTCCCCTATTGTCAACTCTTGTATGTGTTTGGTAAGACGGATACCCTATTGTCAACTCTTGTATGTGTGTGGTAAGACGGTTCCCCTATTGTCAACTCGTGTATGTGTGTGGTAAGACGGTTCCCCTATTGTCAACTCGTGTATGTGTGTGGTAAGACGGTTCCCCTATTGTCAACTCTTGTATGTGTGTGTTATCGCATGATCCCCTATTGTCAACTCTTGTATGTGTGTGGTAAGACGGTTCCCCTATTGTCAACTCTTGTATGTGTGTGGTAAGACGGTTCCCTATTGTCAACTCTTGTATGTGTGTGGTAAGACGGATCCAATATTGTCAACACTTGTATGTGTGTGGTAAGACGGTTCCCCTATTGTCAACTCTTGTATGTGTGTGGTAAGACGGTTCCCCTATTGTCAACTCCTGTATGTGTGTGGTAAGACGATTCCCCTATTGTCAACTCTTGTATGTGTGTGGTAAGACGGATACCCTATTGTCAACTCTTGTATGTGTGTGGTAAGACGGTTCCCCTATTGTCAACTCGTGTATGTGTGTGGTAAGACGGTTCCCCTATTGTCAACTCTTGTATGTGTGTGTTATCGCATGATCCCCTATTGTCAACTCTTGTATGTGTGTGGTAAGACGGTTCCCCTATTGTCAACTCTTGTATGTGTGTGGTAAGACGGTTCCCCTATTGTCAACTCTTGTATGTGTGCGGTAAGACGGTTCCCCTATTGTCAACTCTTGTATGTGTCTGGTATCGCATGATCCCCTATTGTCAACTCTTGTATGTGTGTGGTAACGCATGATCCCCTATTGTCAACTCTTGTATGTGTGTGGTAAGACGGTTCCCCTATTGTCAACTCTTGTATGTGTGTGGTATTGCATACTCCCCTATTGTCAACTATTGTATGTGTGTGGTAAGACGGTTCCCTATTGTCAACTCTTGTATGTGTGTGGTAAGACGGATCCCCTATTGTCAACTCTTGTATGTGTGTGGTAAGACGGTTTCCCTTATTGTCAACTCTTGTATGTGTGTGGTAAGACGGATCCCCTATTGTCAACTCTTGTATGTGTGTGGTAAGACGGTTCCCCTATTGTCAACTCTTGTATGTGTGTGGTAAGACGGTTCCCCTATTGTCAACTCTTGTATGTGTGTGGTAAGACGGATCCCCTATTGTCAACTCTTGTATGTGTGTGGTAAGACGGTTCCCCTATTGTCAACTCGTGTATGTGTGTGGTAAGACGGTTCCCCTATTGTCAACTCGTGTATGTGTGTGGTAAGACGGTTCCCCTATTGTCAACTCTTGTATGTGTGTGTTATCGCATGATCCCCTATTGTCAACTCTTGTATGTGTGTGGTAAGACGGTTCCCTTATTGTCAACTCTTGTATGTGTGTGGTAAGACGGTTCCCCTATTGTCAACTCTTGTATGTGTGTGGTAAGACGGATCCCCTATTGTCAACTCTTGTATGTGTGTGGTAAGACGGTTCCCCTATTGTCAACTCTTCTATGTGTGTGGTATCGCATACTCCCCTATTGTCAACTCTTGTATGTATGTGGTATCGCATGATTCCCTATTGTCAACTCTTGTATGTGTGTGGTATCGCATGATCCTCTATTGCCAACTCTTGTATGTGTGTTGTATCGCATACTCACCTATTGTCAACTCTTGTATGTGTGTGGTATCGCATACTCCCCTATTGTCAACTCTTGTATGTGTGTGGTATCGCATGATCCCCTATTGTCAACTCTTGTATGTGTGTGGTATCGCTTGATCCCCTATTGTCAACTCTCGTATATGTGTAGTATCGCATGATCCCCTATTGTCAACTCTTGTATGTGTGTGGTATCGCATGATCCCATATTGTCAACTCTTGTATGTGTGTTGTATCGCATGATCCCCTATTGTCAATTCTTGTATGTGTGTGGTATCGCATGATCCCCTATTGTCAACTCTTGTATGTGTGTGGTATCGCATGATCCCCTATTGTCAACTCTTGTATGTGTGTGGTAAGACGGATCCCCTGTTGTCAACTCTTGTATGTGTGTGGTAAGATGGTTCCCCTGTTGTCAACTCTTGTATGTGTGTGGTAAGACGGTTCCCCTATTGTCAACTCTTGTATGTGTGTGGTAAGAAGGATCCCCTATTGTCAACTCTTGTATGTGTGTGGTAAGACGGATCCCCTATTGTCAACTCTTGTATGTGTGTGGTAAGACGGATCCCCTATTGTCAACTCTTGTATGTGTTTGGTAAGACGGATCCCCTATTGTCAACTCTTGTATGTGTGTGGTTAGACGGTTCCCCTATTGTCAACTATTGTATGTGTGTGATAAGACGGATCCCCTATTGTCAACTATTGTATGTGTGTGGTAAGAAGGATCCCCTATTGTCAACTCTTGTATGTGTGTGGTAAGACGGATCCACTATTGTCAACTATTGTATGTGTGTGGTAAGACGGATCCCCTATTGTCAACTCTTGTATGTGTGTGGTAAGACGGTTCCCCTATTGTCAACTCTTGTATGTGTGTGGTAAGACGGATCCCTTATTGTCAACTCTTGTATGTGTGTGGTAAGACGGATCCCCTATTGTCAACTCTGGTATGTGTGTGGTAAGACGGTTCCCCTATTGTCAACTCTTGTATGTGTGTGGTAAGACGGATCCCCTATTGTCAACTCTTGTATGTGTGTGGTAAGACGGATCCCCTATTGTCAACTCTTGTATGAGTGTGGTAAGACGGATCCCCTATTGTCAACTCTTGTATGTGTGTGGTAAGACGGATCCCCTATTGTCAACTCTTGTATGTGTGTAGTAAGACGGTTCCCCTATTGTCAACTCTTGTATGTGTTTGGTAAGACGGATACCCTATTGTCAACTCTTGTATGTGTGTGGTAAGACGGTTCCCCTATTGTCAACTCGTGTATGTGTGTGGTAAGACGGTTCCCCTATTGTCAACTCGTGTATGTGTGTGGTAAGACGGTTCCCCTATTGTCAACTCTTGTATGTGTGTGTTATCGCATGATCCCCTATTGTCAACTCTTGTATGTGTGTGGTAAGACGGTTCCCCTATTGTCAACTCTTGTATGTGTGTGGTAAGACGGTTCCCCTATTGTCAACTCTTGTATGTGTGTGGTAAGACGGTTCCCCTATTGTCAACTCTTTTATGTGTGCGGTAAGACGGTTCCCCTATTGTCAACTCTTGTATGTGTCTGGTATCGCATGATCCCCTATTGTCAACTCTTGTATGTGTGTGGTAACGCATGATCCCCTATTGTCAACTCTTGTATGTGTGTGGTAAGACGGTTCCCCTATTGTCAACTCTTGTATGTGTGTGGTATTGCATACTCCCCTATTGTCAACTCTTGTATGTGTGTGGTAAGACGGTTCCCTATTGTCAACTCTTGTATGTGTGTGGTAAGACGGATCCACTATTGTCAACTCTTGTATGTGTGTGGTAAGACGGTTCCCCTATTGTCAACTCTTGTATGTGTGTGGTAAGACGGATCCCCTATTGTCAACTCTTGTATGTGTGTGGTAAGACGGTTCCCCTATTGTCAACTCTTGTATGTGTGTGGTAAGACGGTTCCCCTATTGTCAACTCTTGTATGTGTGTGGTAAGACGGATCCCCTATTGTCAACTCTTGTATGTGTGTGGTAAGACGGTTCCCCTATTGTCAACTCGTGTATGTGTGTGGTAAGACGGTTCCCCTATTGTCAACTCGTGTATGTGTGTGGTAAGACGGTTCCCCTATTGTCAACTCTTGTATGTGTGTGTTATAGCATGATCCCCTATTGTCAACTCTTGTATGTGTGTGGTAAGACGGTTCCCTTATTGTCAACACTTGTATGTGTGTGGTAAGACGGTTCCCCTATTGTCAACTCTTGTATGGGTGTGGTAAGACGTATCCCCTATTGTCAACTCTTGTATGTGTGTGGTAAGACGGTTCCCCTATTGTCAACTCTTCTATGTGTGTGGTATCGCATACTCCCCTATTGTCAACTCTTGTATGTATGTGGTATCGCATGATTCCCTATTGTCAACTCTTGTATGTATGTGGTATCGCATGATCCTCTATTGCCAACTCTTGTATGTGTGTTGTATCGCATACTCCCCTATTGTCAACTCTTGTATGTGTGTGGTATCGCATACTCCCCTATTGTCAACTCTTGTATGTGTGTGGTATCGCATGATCCCCTATTGTCAACTCTTGTATGTGTGTGGTATCGCTTGATCCCCTATTGTCAACTCTCGTATATGTGTAGTATCGCATGATCCCCTATTGTCAACTCTTGTATGTGTGTGGTATCGCATGATCCCATATTGTCAACTCTTGTATGTGTGTTGTATCGCATGATCCCCTATTGTCAATTCTTGTATGTGTGTGGTATCGCATGATCCCCTATTGTCAACTCTTGTATGTGTGTGGTATCGCATGATCCCCTATTGTCAACTTTTGTATGTGTGTGGTAAGACGGATCCCCTGTTGTCAACTCTTGTATGTGTGTGGTAAGATGGTTCCCCTGTTGTCAACTCTTGTATGTGTGTGGTAAGACGGTTCCCCTATTGTCAACTCTTGTATGTGTGTGGTAAGAAGGATCCCCTATTGTCAACTCTTGTATGTGTGTGGTAAGACGGATCCCCTATTGTCAACTCTTGTATGTGTGTGGTAAGACGGATCCCCTATTGTCAACTCTTGTATGTGTTTGGTAAGACGGATCCCCTATTGTCAACTCTTGTATGTGTGTGGTTAGACGGTTCCCCTATTGTCAACTATTGTATGTGTGTGATAAGACGGATCCCCTATTGTCAACTATTGTATGTGTGTGGTAAGAAGGATCCCCTATTGTCAACTCTTGTATGTGTGTGGTAAGACGGATCCACTATTGTCAACTATTGTATGTGTGTGGTAAGACGGATCCCCTATTGTCAACTCTTGTATGTGTGTGGTTAGACGGTTCTCCTATTGTCAACGCTTGTATGTGTGTGGTAAGACGGATCCCTTATTGTCAACTCTTGTATGTGTGTGGTAAGACGGATCCCCTATTGTCAACTCTGGTATGTGTGTGGTAAGACGGTTCCCCTATTGTCAACTCTTGTATGTGTGTGGTAAGACGGATCCCCTATTGTCAACTCTTGTATGTGTGTGGTAAGACGGATACCCTATTGTCAACTCTTGTATGAGTGTGGTAAAACGGATCCCCTATTGTCAACTCTTGTATGTGTGTGGTAAGACGGATCCCCTATTGTCAACTCTTGTATGTGTGTAGTAAGACGGTTCCCCTATTGTCAACTCTTGTATGTGTTTGGTAAGACGGATACCCTATTGTCAACTCTTGTATGTGTGTGGTAAGACGGTTCCCCTATTGTCAACTCGTGTATGTGTGTGGTAAGACGGTTCCCCTATTGTCAACTCGTGTATGTGTGTGGTAAGACGGTTCCCCTATTGTCAACTCTTGTATGTGTGTGTTATCGCATGATCCATTATTGTCAACTCTTGTATGTGTGTGGTAAGACGGTTCCCCTATTGTCAACTCTTGTATGTGTGTGGTAAGACGGATCCAATATTGTCAACACTTGTATGTGTGTGGTAAGACGGTTCCCCTATTGTCAACTCTTGTATGTGTGTGGTAAGACGGATCCCCTATTGTCAATTCTTGTATGTGTGTGGTAAGACGGAACCCCTATTGTCAACTCTTGTATATGTGTGGTAAGACGGTTCCCCTATTGTCAACTCTTGTATGTGTGTGGTAAGACGGATCCCCTATTGTCAATTCTTGTATGTGTGTGGTAAGACGGAACCCCTATTGTCAACTCTTGTATATGTGTGGTAAGACGGATCCCCTTTTGTCAATTCTTGTATGTGTGTGGTAAGACGGAACCCCTATTGTCAACTCTTGTATGTGTGTGGTAAGACGGTTCCCCTATTGTCAACTCTTGTATGTGTGTGGTAAGACGGTTCCCCTATTGTCAACTCTTATATGTGTGTGGTAAGACGGATCCCCTATTGTCAACTCTTGTATGTGTGTGGTAAGACGGTTCCCCTATTGTCAACTCTTGTATGTGTGTGGTAAGACGGATCCCCTATTGTCAACTCTTGTATGTGTGTGGTAAGACGGTTCCCCTATTGTCAACTCTTGTATGTGTGTGTTATCGCATGATCCCCTATTGTCAACTCTTGTATGTGTGTGGTAAGACGGTTCCCTTATTGTCAACACTTGTATGTGTGTGGTAAGACGGTTCCCCTATTGTCAACTCTTGTATGTGTGTGGTAAGACGGTTCCCCTATTGTCAACTATTGTATGTGTGTGGTAAGACGGTTCCCCTATTGTCAACTCTTGTATGTGTGTGGTAAGACGGTTCACCTATTGTCAACTCTTGTATGTGTGTTGTATCGCAGGATCCCCTATTGTCAACTCTTGTATGTGTGTGGTATCGCATGATCCCCTATTGTCAACTCTTGTGTGTGGTATCGCATGATCCCCTATTGTCAACTCTTGTATGTGTGTGGTAAGACGGTTCCCCTGTTGTCAACTATTGTATGTGTGTGGTAAGACGGTTCCCCTATTGTCAACTCTTGTATGTGTGTGGTAAGACGGTTCCCCTATTGTCAACTCTTGTATGTGTGTGGTAAGACGGTTCCCCTATTGTCAACTCTTGTATGTGTGAGGTAAGAATGTTCCCCTATTGTCAACTCTTGTATGTGTGTGGTATCGCATGATCCCCTATTGTCAACTCTTGTATGTGTGTGGTATCGCATGATCGCCTATTGACAACTCCTGTATGTGTGTGGTATCGCATGATCCCCTATTGTCAACTCGTGTATGTGTGTGGTAAGACGGTTCCCCTATTGTCAACTCGTGTATGTGTGTGGTAAGACGGATCCCCTATTGTCAACTCTTGTATGTGTGTGGTAATACGGTTCCCCTATTGTCAACTCTTGTATTTGTGTGGTAAGACGGATCCAATATTGTCAACTCTTGTATGTGTGTGGTAAGACGGTTCCCCTATTGTCAACTCTTGTATGTGTGTGGTAAGACGGTTCCCCTATTGTCAACTATTGTATGTGTGTGGTAAGACGGTTCCCTATTGTCAACTCTTGTATGTGTGTGGTAAGACGGATCCAATATTGTCAACTCTTGTATGTGTGTGGTAAGACGGTTCCCCTATTGTCAACTCTTGTATGTGTGTGGTAAGACGGTTCCCCTATTGTCAACTCTTGTATGTGTGTGGTAAGACGGTTCCCCTATTGTCAACTCTTGTATGTGTGTGGAAAGACGGTTCCCCTATTGTCAACTCTTGTATGTGTGTGGTAAGACGGATCCCCTATTGTCAATTATTGTATGTGTGTGGTAAGACGGAACCCCTATTGTCAACTCTTGTATGTGTGTGGTAAGACGGATCCCCTATTGCCAATTCTTGTATGTGTGTGGTAAGACGGAACCCCTATTGTCAACTCTTGTATGTGTGTGGTAAGACGGTTCCCCTATTGTCAACTCTTGTATGTGTGTGGTAAGACGGTTCCCCTATTGTCAACTCTTGTATGTGTGTGGTAAGACAGATCCCCTATTGTCAACTCTTGTATGTGTGTGGTAAGACGGTTCCCCTATTGTCAACTCTTGTATGTGTGTGGTAAGACGGTTCCCCTATTGTCAACTCGTGTATGTGTGTGGTAAGACGGTTCCCCTATTGTCAACTCGTGTATGTGTGTGGTAAGACGGATCCCCTATTGTCAACTCTTGTATGTGTGTGGTAAGACGGATCCCCTATTGTCAACTCTTGTATGAGTGTGGTAAGACGGATCCCCTATTGTCAACTCTTGTATGTGTGTGGTAAGACGGATCCCCTATTGTCAACTCTTGTATGTGTGTAGTAAGACGGTTCCCCTATTGTCAACTCTTGTATGTGTTTGGTAAGACGGATACCCTATTGTCAACTCTTGTATGTGTGTGGTAAGACGGTTCCCCTATTGTCAACTCGTGTATGTGTGTGGTAAGACGGTTCCCCTATTGTCAACTCGTGTATGTGTGTGGTAAGACGGTTCCCCTATTGTCAACTCTTGTATGTGTGTGTTATCGCATGATCCCCTATTGTCAACTCTTGTATGTGTGTGGTAAGACGGTTCCCCTATTGTCAACTCTTGTATGTGTGTGGTAAGACGGTTCCCTATTGTCAACTCTTGTATGTGTGTGGTAAGACGGATCCAATATTGTCAACACTTGTATGTGTGTGGTAAGACGGTTCCCCTATTGTCAACTCTTGTATGTGTGTGGTAAGACGGTTCCCCTATTGTCAACTCCTGTATGTGTGTGGTAAGACGATTCCCCTATTGTCAACTCTTTTATGTGTGTGGTAAGACGGATACCCTATTGTCAACTCTTGTATGTGTGTGGTAAGACGGTTCCCCTATTGTCAACTCGTGTATGTGTGTGGTAAGACGGTTCCCCTATTGTCAACTCTTGTATGTGTGTGTTATCGCATGATCCCCTATTGTCAACTCTTGTATGTGTGTGGTAAGACGGTTCCCCTATTGTCAACTCTTGTATGTGTGTGGTAAGACGGTTCCCCTATTGTCAACTCTTGTATGTGTGCGGTAAGACGGTTCCCCTATTGTCAACTCTTGTATGTGTCTGGTATCGCATGATCCCCTATTGTCAACTCTTGTATGTGTGTGGTAACGCATGATCCCCTATTGTCAACTCTTGTATGTGTGTGGTAAGACGGTTCCCCTATTGTCAACTCTTGTATGTGTGTGGTATTGCATACTCCCCTATTGTCAACTATTGTATGTGTGTGGTAAGACGGTTCCCTATTGTCAACTCTTGTATGTGTGTGGTAAGACGGATCCCCTATTGTCAACTCTTGTATGTGTGTGGTAAGACGGTTTCCCTTATTGTCAACTCTTGTATGTGTGTGGTAAGACGGATCCTCTATTGTCAACTCTTGTATGTGTGTGGTAAGACGGTTCCCCTATTGTCAACTCTTGTATGTGTGTGGTAAGACGGTTCCCCTATTGTCAACTCTTGTATGTGTGTGGTAAGACGGATCCCCTATTGTCAACTCTTGTATGTGTGTGGTAAGACGGTTCCCCTATTGTCAACTCGTGTATGTGTGTGGTAAGACGGTTCCCCTATTGTCAACTCGTGTATGTGTGTGGTAAGACGGTTCCCCTATTGTCAACTCTTGTATGTGTGTGTTATCGCATGATCCCCTATTGTCAACTCTTGTATGTGTGTGGTAAGACGGTTCCCTTATTGTCAACTCTTGTATGTGTGTGGTAAGACGGTTCCCCTATTGTCAACTCTTGTATGTGTGTGGTAAGACGGATCCCCTATTGTCAACTCTTGTATGTGTGTGGTAAGACGGTTCCCCTATTGTCAACTCTTCTATGTGTGTGGTATCGCATACTCCCCTATTGTCAACTCTTGTATGTATGTGGTATCGCATGATTCCCTATTGTCAACTCTTGTATGTGTGTGGTATCGCATGATCCTCTATTGCCAACTCTTGTATGTGTGTTGTATCGCATACTCACCTATTGTCAACTCTTGTATGTGTGTGGTATCGCATACTCCCCTATTGTCAACTCTTGTATGTGTGTGGTATCGCATGATCCCCTATTGTCAACTCTTGTATGTGTGTGGTATCGCTTGATCCCCTATTGTCAACTCTCGTATGTGTAGTATCGCATGATCCCCTATTGTCAACTCTTGTATGTGTGTGGTATCGCATGATCCCATATTGTCAACTCTTGTATGTGTGTTGTATCGCATGATCCCCTATTGTCAATTCTTGTATGTGTGTGGTATCGCATGATCCCCTATTGTCAACTCTTGTATGTGTGTGGTATCGCATGATCCCCTATTGTCAACTCTTGTATGTGTGTGGTAAGACGGATCCCCTGTTGTCAACTCTTGTATGTGTGTGGTAAGATGGTTCCCCTGTTGTCAACTCTTGTATGTGTGTGGTAAGACGGTTCCCCTATTGTCAACTCTTGTATGTGTGTGGTAAGACGGATCCCCTATTGTCAACTCTTGTATGTGTTTGGTAAGACGGATCCCCTATTGTCAACTCTTGTATGTGTGTGGTTAGACGGTTCCCCTATTGTCAACTATTGTATGTGTGTGATAAGACGGATCCCCTATTGTCAACTATTGTATGTGTGTGGTAAGAAGGATCCCCTATTGTCAACTCTTGTATGTGTGTGGTAAGACGGATCCACTATTGTCAACTATTGTATGTGTGTGGTAAGACGGATCCCCTATTGTCAACTCTTGTATGTGTGTGGTAAGACGGTTCCCCTATTGTCAACTCTTGTATGTGTGTGGTAAGACGGATCCCTTATTGTCAACTCTTGTATGTGTGTGGTAAGACGGATCCCCTATTGTCAACTCTGGTATGTGTGTGGTAAGACGGTTCCCCTATTGTCAACTCTTGTATGTGTGTGGTAAGACGGATCCCCTATTGTCAACTCTTGTATGTGTGTGGTAAGACGGATCCCCTATTGTCAACTCTTGTATGAGTGTGGTAAGACGGATCCCCTATTGTCAACTCTTGTATGTGTGTGGTAAGACGGATCCCCTATTGTCAACTCTTGTATGTGTGTAGTAAGACGGTTCCCCTATTGTCAACTCTTGTATGTGTTTGGTATGACGGATACCCTATTGTCAACTCTTGTATGTGTGTGGTAAGACGGTTCCCCTATTGTCAACTCGTGTATGTGTGTGGTAAGACGGTTCCCCTATTGTCAACTCGTGTATGTGTGTGGTAAGACGGTTCCCCTATTGTCAACTCTTGTATGTGTGTGTTATCGCATGATCCCCTATTGTCAACTCTTGTATGTGTGTGGTAAGACGGTTCCCCTATTGTCAACTCTTGTATGTGTGTGGTAAGACGGTTCCCCTATTGTCAACTCTTGTATGTGTGTGGTAAGACGGTTCCCCTATTGTCAACTCTTTTATGTGTGCGGTAAGACGGTTCCCCTATTGTCAACTCTTGTATGTGTCTGGTATCGCATGATCCCCTATTGTCAACTCTTGTATGTGTGTGGTAACGCATGATCCCCTATTGTCAACTCTTGTATGTGTGTGGTAAGACGGTTCCCCTATTGTCAACTCTTGTATGTGTGTGGTATTGCATACTCCCCTATTGTCAACTCTTGTATGTGTGTGGTAAGACGGTTCCCTATTGTCAACTCTTGTATGTGTGTGGTAAGACGGATCCACTATTGTCAACTCTTGTATGTGTGTGGTAAGACGGTTCCCCTATTGTCAACTCTTGTATGTGTGTGGTAAGACGGATCCCCTATTGTCAACTCTTGTATGTGTGTGGTAAGACGGTTCCCCTATTGTCAACTCTTGTATGTGTGTGGTAAGACGGTTCCCCTATTGTCAACTCTTGTATGTGTGTGGTAAGACGGATCCCCTATTGTCAACTCTTGTATGTGTGTGGTAAGACGGTTCCCCTATTGTCAACTCGTGTATGTGTGTGGTAAGACGGTTCCCCTATTGTCAACTCGTGTATGTGTGTGGTAAGACGGTTCCCCTATTGTCAACTCTTGTATGTGTGTGTTATAGCATGATCCCCTATTGTCAACTCTTGTATGTGTGTGGTAAGACGGTTCCCTTATTGTCAACACTTGTATGTGTGTGGTAAGACGGTTCCCCTATTGTCAACTCTTGTATGTGTGTGGTAAGACGGATCCCCTATTGTCAACTCTTGTATGTGTGTGGTAAGACGGTTCCCCTATTGTCAACTCTTCTATGTGTGTGGTATCGCATACTCCCCTATTGTCAACTCTTGTATGTATGTGGTATCGCATGATTCCCTATTGTCAACTCTTGTATGTATGTGGTATCGCATGATCCTCTATTGCCAACTCTTGTATGTGTGTTGTATCGCATACTCCCCTATTGTCAACTCTTGTATGTGTGTGGTATCGCATACTCCCCTATTGTCAACTCTTGTATGTGTGTGGTATCGCATGATCCCCTATTGTCAACTCTTGTATGTGTGTGGTATCGCTTGATCCCCTATTGTCAACTCTCGTATATGTGTAGTATCGCATGATCCCCTATTGTCAACTCTTGTATGTGTGTGGTATCGCATGATCCCATATTGTCAACTCTTGTATGTGTGTTGTATCGCATGATCCCCTATTGTCAATTCTTGTATGTGTGTGGTATCGCATGATCCCCTATTGTCAACTCTTGTATGTGTGTGGTATCGCATGATCCCCTATTGTCAACTCTTGTATGTGTGTGGTAAGACGGATCCCCTGTTGTCAACTCTTGTATGTGTGTGGTAAGATGGTTCCCCTGTTGTCAACTCTTGTATGTGTGTGGTAAGACGGTTCCCCTATTGTCAACTCTTGTATGTGTGTGGTAAGAAGGATCCCCTATTGTCAACTCTTGTATGTGTGTGGTAAGACGGATCCCCTATTGTCAACTCTTGTATGTGTGTGGTAAGACGGATCCCCTATTGTCAACTCTTGTATGTGTTTGGTAAGACGGATCCCCTATTGTCAACTCTTGTATGTGTGTGGTTAGACGGTTCCCCTATTGTCAACTATTGTATGTGTGTGATAAGACGGATCCCCTATTGTCAACTATTGTATGTGTGTGGTAAGAAGGATCCCCTATTGTCAACTCTTGTATGTGTGTGGTAAGACGGATCCACTATTGTCAACTATTGTATGTGTGTGGTAAGACGGATCCCCTATTGTCAACTCTTGTATGTGTGTGGTTAGACGGTTCTCCTATTGTCAACTCTTGTATGTGTGTGGTAAGACGGATCCCTTATTGTCAACTCTTGTATGTGTGTGGTAAGACGGATCCCCTATTGTCAACTCTGGTATGTGTGTGGTAAGACGGTTCCCCTATTGTCAACTCTTGTATGTGTGTGGTAAGACGGATCCTCTATTGTCATCTCTTGTATGTGTGTGGTAAGACGGATACCCTATTGTCAACTCTTGTATGAGTGTGGTAAAACGGATCCCCTATTGTCAACTCTTGTATGTGTGTGGTAAGACGGATCCCCTATTGTCAACTCTTGTATGTGTGTAGTAAGACGGTTCCCCTATTGTCAACTCTTGTATGTGTTTGGTAAGACGGATACCCTATTGTCAACTCTTGTATGTGTGTGGTAAGACGGTTCCCCTATTGTCAACTCGTGTATGTGTGTGGTAAGACGGTTCCCCTATTGTCAACTCGTGTATGTGTGTGGTAAGACGGTTCCCCTATTGTCAACTCTTGTATGTGTGTGTTATCGCATGATCCCCTATTGTCAACTCTTGTATGTGTGTGGTAAGACGGTTCCCCTATTGTCAACTCTTGTATGTGTGTGGTAAGACGGATCCAATATTGTCAACACTTGTATGTGTGTGGTAAGACGGTTCCCCTATTGTCAACTCTTGTATGTGTGTGGTAAGACGGATCCCCTATTGTCAATTCTTGTATGTGTGTGGTAAGACGGAACCCCTATTGTCAACTCTTGTATATGTGTGGTAAGACGGTTCCCCTATTGTCAACTCTTGTATGTGTGTGGTAAGACGGATCCCCTATTGTCAATTCTTGTATGTGTGTGGTAAGACGGAACCCCTATTGTCAACTCTTGTATATGTGTGGTAAGACGGATCCCCTTTTGTCAATTCTTGTATGTGTGTGGTAAGACGGAACCCCTATTGTCAACTCTTGTATGTGTGTGGTAAGACGGTTCCCCTATTGTCAACTCTTGTATGTGTGTGGTAAGACGGTTCCCCTATTGTCAACTCTTATATGTGTGTGGTAAGACGGATCCCCTATTGTCAACTCTTGTATGTGTGTGGTAAGACGGTTCCCCTATTGTCAACTCTTGTATGTGTGTGGTAAGACGGATCCCCTATTGTCAACTCTTGTATGTGTGTGGTAAGACGGTTCCCCTATTGTCAACTCTTGTATGTGTGTGGTAAGACGGTTCCCCTGTTGTCAACTCTTGTATGTGTGTGGTAAGACGGATCCCCTATTGTCAACTCTTGTATGTGTGTGGTAAGACGGATCCCCTATTGTCAACTCTTGTATGTGTGTGGTAAGACGGTTCCCCTATTGTCAACTCGTGTATGTGTGTGGTAAGACGGTTCCCCTATTGTCAACTCGTGTATGTGTGTGGTAAGACGGTTCCCCTATTGTCAACTCTTGTATGTGTGTGTTATCGCATGATCCCCTATTGTCAACTCTTGTATGTGTGTGGTAAGACGGTTCCCTTATTGTCAACACTTGTATGTGTGTGGTAAGACGGTTCCCCTATTGTCAACTCTTGTATGTGTGTGGTAAGACGGTTCCCCTATTGTCAACTATTGTATGTGTGTGGTAAGACGGTTCCCCTATTGTCAACTCTTGTATGTGTGTGGTAAGACGGTTCACCTATTGTCAACTCTTGTATGTGTGTTGTATCGCAGGATCCCCTATTGTCAACTCTTGTATGTGTGTGGTATCGCATGATCCCCTATTGTCAACTCTTGTGTGTGGTATCGCATGATCCCCTATTGTCAACTCTTGTATGTGTGTGGTAAGACGGTTCCCCTGTTGTCAACTATTGTATGTGTGTGGTAAGACGGTTCCCCTATTGTCAACTCTTGTATGTGTGTGGTAAGACGGTTCCCCTATTGTCAACTCTTGTATGTGTGTGGTAAGACGGTTCCCCTATTGTCAACTCTTGTATGTGTGAGGTAAGAATGTTCCCCTATTGTCAACTCTTGTATGTGTGTGGTATCGCATGATCCCCTATTGTCAACTCTTGTATGTGTGTGGTATCGCATGATCGCCTATTGACAACTCCTGTATGTGTGTGGTATCGCATGATCCCCTATTGTCAACTCGTGTATGTGTGTGGTAAGACGGTTCCCCTATTGTCAACTCGTGTATGTGTGTGGTAAGACGGATCCCCTATTGTCAACTCTTGTATGTGTGTGGTAATACGGTTCCCCTATTGTCAACTCTTGTATTTGTGTGGTAAGACGGATCCAATATTGTCAACTCTTGTATGTGTGTGGTAAGACGGTTCCCCTATTGTCAACTCTTGTATGTGTGTGGTAAGACGGTTCCCCTATTGTCAACTATTGTATGTGTGTGGTAAGACGGTTCCCTATTGTCAACTCTTGTATGTGTGTGGTAAGACGGATCCAATATTGTCAACTCTTGTATGTGTGTGGTAAGACGGTTCCCCTATTGTCAACTCTTGTATGTGTGTGGTAAGACGGTTCCCCTATTGTCAACTCTTGTATGTGTGTGGTAAGACGGTTCCCCTATTGTCAACTCTTGTATGTGTTTGGAAAGACGGTTCCCCTATTGTCAACTCTTGTATGTGTGTGGTAAGACGGATCCCCTATTGTCAATTATTGTATGTGTGTGGTAAGACGGAACCCCTATTGTCAACTCTTGTATGTGTGTGGTAAGACGGATCCCCTATTGCCAATTCTTGTATGTGTGTGGTAAGACGGAACCCCTATTGTCAACTCTTGTATGTGTGTGGTAAGACGGTTCCCCTATTGTCAACTCTTGTATGTGTGTGGTAAGACGGTTCCCCTATTGTCAACTCTTGTATGTGTGTGGTAAGACAGATCCCCTATTGTCAACTCTTGTATGTGTGTGGTAAGACGGTTCCCCTATTGTCAACTCTTGTATGTGTGTGGTAAGACGGTTCCCCTATTGTCAACTCGTGTAAGTGTGTGGTAAGACGGTTCCCCTATTGTCAACTCGTGTATGTGTGTGGTAAGACGGTTCCCCTATTGTCAACTCTTGTATGTGTGTGGTAAGACGGTTCCCCTATTGTCAACTCTTGTATGTGTGTGGTAAGACGGTTCCCCTATTGTCAACTCGTGTATGTGTGTGGTAAGACGGATCCCCTATTGTCAACTCTTGTATGTGTGTGGTAAGACGGTTCCCCTATTGTCAACTCGTGTATGTGTGTGGTAAGACGGTTCCCCTATTGTCAACTCGTGTATGTGTGTGGTAAGACGGTTCCCCTATTGTCAACTCTTGTATGTGTGTGTTATCCCATGATCCCCTATTGTCAACTCTTGTATGTGTGTGGTAAGACGGTTCCCCTATTGTCAACTCTTGTATGTGTGTGGTAAGACGGTTCCCCTATTGTCAACTCTTGTATGTGTGTGGTAAGACGGTTCCCCTATTGTCAACTATTGTATGTGTGTGGTAAGACGGTTCCCCTATTGTCAACTCTTGTATGTGTGTGGTAAGACGGTTCCCCTATTGTCAACTCTTGTATGTGTGTTGTATCGCAGGATCCCCTATTGTCAACTCTTGTATGTGTGTGGTATCGCATGATCCCCTATTGTCAACTCTTGTATGTGTGTGGTAAGACGGTTCCCCTATTGTCAACTCTTGTATGTGTGTGGTAAGACGGTTCCCCTGTTGTCAACTATTGTATGTGTGTGGTAAAACGGTTCCCCTATTGTCAACTCTTGTATGTGTGTGGTAAGACGGTTCCCCTATTGTCAACTCTTGTATGTGTGTGGTAAGACGGTTCCCCTATTGTCAACTCTTGTATGTGTGTGGTAAGACGGTTCCCCTATTGTCAACTATTGTATGTGTGTGGTAAGACGGATCCCCTATTGTCAACTCTTGTATGTGTGTGGTATCGCATGATCCCCTATTGTCAACTCTTGTATGTGTGTGGTAAGACGGATCCCCTATTGTCAACTCTTGTATGTGTGTGGTAAGACGGATCCACTATTGTCAACTCTTGTATGTGTGTGGTAAGACGGATCCCCTATTGTCAACTCTTGTATGTGTGTGATAAGACGGTTCCCCTATTGTCAACTCTTGTATGTGTGTGGTAAGACGGTTCCCCTATTGTCAACTCTTGTATGTGTGTGGTAAGAGGGTTTCCCTATTGTCAACTCTTGTTTGTGTCTGGTATCGCATGATCCCCTATTGTCAACTCTTGTATGTGTGTGGTAACGCATGATCCCCTATTGTCAACTCTTGTATGTGTGTGGTAACGCATGATCCCCTATTGTCAACTCTTGTATGTGTGTGGTAAGACGGTTCCCCTATTGTCAACTCTTGTATGTGTGTGGTATTGCATACTCCCCTATTGTCAACTATTGTATGTGTGTGGTAAGACGGTTCCCTATTGTCAACTCTTGTATGTGTGTGGTAAGACGGATCCCCTATTGTCAACTCTTGTATGTGTGTGGTAAGACGGTTTCCCTTATTGTCAACTCTTGTATGTGTGTGGTAAGACGGATCCCCTATTGTCAACTCTTGTATGTGTGTGGTAAGACGGTTCCCCTATTGTCAACTCTTGTATGTGTGTGGTAAGACGGTTCCCCTATTGTCAACTCTTGTATGTGTGTGGTAAGACGGATCCCCTATTGTCAACTCTTGTATGTGTGTGGTAAGACGGTTCCCCTATTGTCAACTCGTGTATGTGTGTGGTAAGACGGTTCCCCTATTGTCAACTCGTGTATGTGTGTGGTAAGACGGTTCCCCTATTGTCAACTCTTGTATGTGTGTGTTATCGCATGATCCCCTATTGTCAACTCTTGTATGTGTGTGGTAAGACGGTTCCCTTATTGTCAACTCTTGTATGTGTGTGGTAAGACGGTTCCCCTATTGTCAACTCTTGTATGTGTGTGGTAAGACGGATCCCCTATTGTCAACTCTTGTATGTGTGTGGTAAGACGGTTCCCCTATTGTCAACTCTTCTATGTGTGTGGTATCGCATACTCCCCTATTGTCAACTCTTGTATGTATGTGGTATCGCATGATTCCCTATTGTCAACTCTTGTATGTGTGTGGTATCGCATGATCCTCTATTGCCAACTCTTGTATGTGTGTTGTATCGCATACTCACCTATTGTCAACTCTTGTATGTGTGTGGTATCGCATACTCCCCTATTGTCAACTCTTGTATGTGTGTGGTATCGCATGATCCCCTATTGTCAACTCTTGTATGTGTGTGGTATCGCTTGATCCCCTATTGTCAACTCTCGTATGTGTAGTATCGCATGATCCCCTATTGTCAACTCTTGTATGTGTGTGGTATCGCATGATCCCATATTGTCAACTCTTGTATGTGTGTTGTATCGCATGATCCCCTATTGTCAATTCTTGTATGTGTGTGGTATCGCATGATCCCCTATTGTCAACTCTTGTATGTGTGTGGTATCGCATGATCCCCTATTGTCAACTCTTGTATGTGTGTGGTAAGACGGATCCCCTGTTGTCAACTCTTGTATGTGTGTGGTAAGATGGTTCCCCTGTTGTCAACTCTTGTATGTGTGTGGTAAGACGGTTCCCCTATTGTCAACTCTTGTATGTGTGTGGTAAGAAGGATCCCCTATTGTCAACTCTTGTATGTGTGTGGTAAGACGGATCCCCTATTGTCAACTCTTGTATGTGTGTGGTAAGACGGATCCCCTATTGTCAACTCTTGTATGTGTTTGGTAAGACGGATCCCCTATTGTCAACTCTTGTATGTGTGTGGTTAGACGGTTCCCCTATTGTCAACTATTGTATGTGTGTGATAAGACGGATCCCCTATTGTCAACTATTGTATGTGTGTGGTAAGAAGGATCCCCTATTGTCAACTCTTGTATGTGTGTGGTAAGACGGATCCACTATTGTCAACTATTGTATGTGTGTGGTAAGACGGATCCCCTATTGTCAACTCTTGTATGTGTGTGGTAAGACGGTTCCCCTATTGTCAACTCTTGTATGTGTGTGGTAAGACGGATCCCTTATTGTCAACTCTTGTATGTGTGTGGTAAGACGGATCCCCTATTGTCAACTCTGGTATGTGTGTGGTAAGACGGTTCCCCTATTGTCAACTCTTGTATGTGTGTGGTAAGACGGATCCCCTATTGTCAACTCTTGTATGTGTGTGGTAAGACGGATCCCCTATTGTCAACTCTTGTATGAGTGTGGTAAGACGGATCCCCTATTGTCAACTCTTGTATGTGTGTGGTAAGACGGATCCCCTATTGTCAACTCTTGTATGTGTGTAGTAAGACGGTTCCCCTATTGTCAACTCTTGTATGTGTTTGGTATGACGGATACCCTATTGTCAACTCTTGTATGTGTGTGGTAAGACGGTTCCCCTATTGTCAACTCGTGTATGTGTGTGGTAAGACGGTTCCCCTATTGTCAACTCGTGTATGTGTGTGGTAAGACGGTTCCCCTATTGTCAACTCTTGTATGTGTGTGTTATCGCATGATCCCCTATTGTCAACTCTTGTATGTGTGTGGTAAGACGGTTCCCCTATTGTCAACTCTTGTATGTGTGTGGTAAGACGGTTCCCCTATTGTCAACTCTTGTATGTGTGTGGTAAGACGGTTCCCCTATTGTCAACTCTTTTATGTGTGCGGTAAGACGGTTCCCCTATTGTCAACTCTTGTATGTGTCTGGTATCGCATGATCCCCTATTGTCAACTCTTGTATGTGTGTGGTAACGCATGATCCCCTATTGTCAACTCTTGTATGTGTGTGGTAAGACGGTTCCCCTATTGTCAACTCTTGTATGTGTGTGGTATTGCATACTCCCCTATTGTCAACTCTTGTATGTGTGTGGTAAGACGGTTCCCTATTGTCAACTCTTGTATGTGTGTGGTAAGACGGATCCACTATTGTCAACTCTTGTATGTGTGTGGTAAGACGGTTCCCCTATTGTCAACTCTTGTATGTGTGTGGTAAGACGGATCCCCTATTGTCAACTCTTGTATGTGTGTGGTAAGACGGTTCCCCTATTGTCAACTCTTGTATGTGTGTGGTAAGACGGTTCCCCTATTGTCAACTCTTGTATGTGTGTGGTAAGACGGATCCCCTATTGTCAACTCTTGTATGTGTGTGGTAAGACGGTTCCCCTATTGTCAACTCGTGTATGTGTGTGGTAAGACGGTTCCCCTATTGTCAACTCGTGTATGTGTGTGGTAAGACGGTTCCCCTATTGTCAACTCTTGTATGTGTGTGTTATAGCATGATCCCCTATTGTCAACTCTTGTATGTGTGTGGTAAGACGGTTCCCTTATTGTCAACACTTGTATGTGTGTGGTAAGACGGTTCCCCTATTGTCAACTCTTGTATGTGTGTGGTAAGACGGATCCCCTATTGTCAACTCTTGTATGTGTGTGGTAAGACGGTTCCCCTATTGTCAACTCTTCTATGTGTGTGGTATCGCATACTCCCCTATTGTCAACTCTTGTATGTATGTGGTATCGCATGATTCCCTATTGTCAACTCTTGTATGTATGTGGTATCGCATGATCCTCTATTGCCAACTCTTGTATGTGTGTTGTATCGCATACTCCCCTATTGTCAACTCTTGTATGTGTGTGGTATCGCATACTCCCCTATTGTCAACTCTTGTATGTGTGTGGTATCGCATGATCCCCTATTGTCAACTCTTGTATGTGTGTGGTATCGCTTGATCCCCTATTGTCAACTCTCGTATATGTGTAGTATCGCATGATCCCCTATTGTCAACTCTTGTATGTGTGTGGTATCGCATGATCCCATATTGTCAACTCTTGTATGTGTGTTGTATCGCATGATCCCCTATTGTCAATTCTTGTATGTGTGTGGTATCGCATGATCCCCTATTGTCAACTCTTGTATGTGTGTGGTATCGCATGATCCCCTATTGTCAACTCTTGTATGTGTGTGGTAAGACGGATCCCCTGTTGTCAACTCTTGTATGTGTGTGGTAAGATGGTTCCCCTGTTGTCAACTCTTGTATGTGTGTGGTAAGACGGTTCCCCTATTGTCAACTCTTGTATGTGTGTGGTAAGAAGGATCCCCTATTGTCAACTCTTGTATGTGTGTGGTAAGACGGATCCCCTATTGTCAACTCTTGTATGTGTGTGGTAAGACGGATCCCCTATTGTCAACTCTTGTATGTGTTTGGTAAGACGGATCCCCTATTGTCAACTCTTGTATGTGTGTGGTTAGACGGTTCCCCTATTGTCAACTATTGTATGTGTGTGATAAGACGGATCCCCTATTGTCAACTATTGTATGTGTGTGGTAAGAAGGATCCCCTATTGTCAACTCTTGTATGTGTGTGGTAAGACGGATCCACTATTGTCAACTATTGTATGTGTGTGGTAAGACGGATCCCCTATTGTCAACTCTTGTATGTGTGTGGTTAGACGGTTCTCCTATTGTCAACTCTTGTATGTGTGTGGTAAGACGGATCCCTTATTGTCAACTCTTGTATGTGTGTGGTAAGACGGATCCCCTATTGTCAACTCTGGTATGTGTGTGGTAAGACGGTTCCCCTATTGTCAACTCTTGTATGTGTGTGGTAAGACGGATCCTCTATTGTCAACTCTTGTATGTGTGTGGTAAGACGGATACCCTATTGTCAACTCTTGTAAGTGTGGTAAAACGGATCCCTATTTCAACTCTTGAATGTGTGAGGTAAGACGGATCCCCTAATGTCACACATTGTATGTGTGTAGTAAGACGGTTACCCTATTGTCAACTCTTGTATGTGTTTGGTAAGACGGATACCCTAATTGTCAACTCTGTAAGTGTGAGGTAAGACGGTTCCCCTATTGTCAACTCGTGTATGTGTTGTGGTAAGACGGTTACCCTATTGTCAACTCGTGTATGTGTGTGGTAAGACGGTTCCCCTATTGTCAACTCTTGTAAGTGTGAGTTATCGCCTGATCCCCTATTGTCAACTCTTGTATGTTGTGGTAAGACGTTCCCTAATAGTCAACTCTTGTATGTGTGTTGGTAGACGGATCCCAAAATGTCAACATAGTATGTGTTTGGTAAGACGGTTCCCTATTGTCAACTATAGTACTTAGATGTGGTAAGACGGAATCCCCTATAGTCATCTATTAAGTGCTGTCAAGACGGAACCCTATAGTCAACTCTTGTATATGTGTGGTAACGACGGTACCCTATTGTCACTCTATATGTATTTGGTACACTACGATTCCCCTAAAGTCAATACATTATAAGATGAGTGGAAGCCTGACCCCCCTAATGTCAACTTGTAAATGTGTGTGTAAGACGATACCCCATTAGTCAATTTGTAAGTGTGTGGTAAGACGAACCCCTATGTAAACTCATATAGTGTGTAAACGACTTTCCCTATTGTCAACTCATGTATGAGTGTGGTCCGACGGTTCCCCTATTGTCAATATATATGAGCTTGGTAAGACGGAATCCCCTATTGTCAATCTCTAGTATGAGTGCTATACAGACGTACCCCCTACAATACAACATAATTATATATTACTCTCTTCACACAATACCCAATACATATATATTACCTCCTTACCACAATACCACAATACATATATATTACCTCCTTAAACAATACCACAATACATATATATTACCTCCTTCAACAATACCACAATACATATATATTACCTTCACCACAATACCCAAATACATTATATTACCTCTTCAACAATACCCCAAATACATATATATACCTCCTTAACACAATACCCCACAATACATATATATTACCTCCTTCAACAATACCCAAATACATATATATTACCTCCTCAACACAATACCCCACAATACATATATATTACCTCTTAAACAAATACCAAATACATATATATTACCTCCTCTAAACAATACCATATACATATATATTACCTCTTAACACAATACCAAATACATATATATTACCTCTTAACACAATACCCAAATACATATATATTACCTCCTTAACACAATACCAAATACATATATATTACCTCCTTAACACAATACCAACTATACATATATATTACCTCTTACAACAATACCCAAATACATATATATTACCTCTTAACACAATACCAAATACATATATATTACCTCTAACACAATACCATATACAATATATTACCTCTTAACACAATACCCAATACTAAATAACACCATCAAACAATACCCAAATACATATAAATTACACCTTAACACAATACAAATAACTATATATACCTCCATAACAATACCCCCAAATACATATATATACCTCTTAAACAATACCCCAATAATAATATTACCTCTTAACAAACCAAATACATAAATACCTCTAAACAATACCAAATACAATAAAACAACCATCACCAAAACCTACCAAAACAATAACCTCTTCACACAATACCAAATACAAAAAATACCTCTTAAACAATACCCAATACATAAATATTACACTAAACAAATACCCAAAATACAAATATATTACCTCCTTAAACAATACCAATAATACTAAATAACCATCAAACAAAACCCACAAAACATAAAATACCACATAACCAATACAAATACATATAATAAACCTACTTACACAAACACAAACCACAAACTACATAAAAATACCACTTCAACCACAACCCAATACAAAAAACTCAACAAACAAACCCCAAACAAATAAAACCACCCTAACAAACCCCAATACAAAAAAAAACCCAACCCAAACCCCAAAACAAAAACCAACCACCACTACAAACAATACCCAAACACACAACCAAACAAACTAACCACAAACACAAAACCACCAACAAACAAACATCCTACACAACACCAAACAACAACAAACAACCACAAACAAACCCACAACAAAACAACACAAACCACAACCACAAACAAAACACACAATCAACAAACCCCCCAAACAAATAACACTAACCCCAACCCACAACCACAACCAAAACAACCCACCACACACAACTACCCAAATACAAACAAAACCCCACAACCCCCCACCAACAAACAACCAAACAAACACAACAAAAACCAACAAACAAACCACCACAACCACACACAACACCCCCCACAACAACACACCAATAACCAACCACCCCACCCCACTCAACCCACTATACCAAAACCCCCACCCTCAAATCCCACTATACACAACTCACCCCACCTCAACTCCACTATCACACTAACACCCCACCCACTAATCCCACTTTACACATCTCACCCTCCCCCCCCACTAATCCCCAACTTCCCACAACACCCCCACCCACTAACTCCCACTATTCCTAACCCCACCCCCTCTAATCCCACTTTCCTAAACCCCCCCACCACTAATCCCACTTTCCCAAAACACCCCCACCCAACTCCACTACTAAACCCCACCTAACCACTAATAAACCCCACCCTCTAATCCACTTCCAAACACCCCCCCAACCTCCTAAATCCCCACTTTCACATAACCCCACCCACCTCTAATCCCCACTTTTCCAACTAACCCCCCACCCCACCTAATCCCCCCTTTTCCCTAAACCCCCCCCCACCCCTCTAACCACACTTTTCCCCCCCTAAACCCCCCA
The DNA here is from genome assembly GCA_037043455.1 of Cyrtodaria siliqua. Lineage (NCBI taxonomy): Eukaryota > Metazoa > Mollusca > Bivalvia > Adapedonta > Hiatellidae > Cyrtodaria > Cyrtodaria siliqua. The sequence goes on along the minus strand of JAWPHD010009842.1, from coordinate 8,485 downwards.
CCCCATCTAATCCCCACTTTCTCCTACAACCCCCCACCCCTCTAATCCCACTTTTCACTACAACCCCCCACCCACTAATTCCCACTTATCCCTAAACCCCCCCCACCACCTAATCCCACTTTTCCCTAAACCCCCCACCCCTCTAATCCCACTTTTCACAATCACCCCCCACCCTCTAATCCCACTTTTCACATCTCACCACCCCCACACCCTCTATCCCACTTTTCCCTAAACCCCCCCCCACCCTCTAATCCCACTTTTCCCTAAACCCCCCACCCCACTAATCCCCACTTTTCCCCTAAACCCCCACCCTCTAATCCCACTTTTCCCTAAACCCCCCCCACCCTCTAATCCCAAATTTACCCTAAACCCCCCCAACCCTCTAATCCCCAACTTTTACACTTAAACCCCACAACATATAATACCAACTTTTCCTAAAACCCCACCAAAATCTATTCCACTTTTCCTAACCCCCACACTCACACTATTCGACCACCTACTTCTACCCACTACAGAACACAAAGGGATCTAATACCACCAACATCCTTTAACCAATACAGACCTACTTACCACCATCACCTAAAACCCCCTACAACCAACTAATCCCATCTTTCACCTTCAAACCACCCAACACTAATTACAATATTGAACTTTCTACCCACACAAACCCGAGTATGCAATAGGACCGTATCACCACCAACAGATAGCACCAAGGGACCTTCTTACCCACACACAACACTAGTTACCAACTTTTAACAGACTACCCACCACATACAATATGCCAATAGACCGTATACCACAACCCCCTATAAACCGATTACTACAATAGACCTTACAACACACAATACAAGAGTTGACAAATGTAACGTCTAACCCACACTACAGAATGACCACTAGGGAACGACTTACACCACATAACAACGAGTACAATAGGGATCCGTCAACCCACCATCCAGAGTTGACAACAGGGAACGTCTACCCAACACAACACGAAGTTAACTAGGACCGTCTTACCCACACAACATAGTTGACCAAAGGATCGTTACACACACATACCAAGAGTAGCCAATAGGGACCGTACATACACCACAACACAATAGTTGACAATAGGGATCCTACAACACACAATAAGAGTTGACACTCGGGGCACGTCTTCCCACAATACAAGAGTTGACCAAAGGGAACCGTCTTACCACACACATACAAGATAGACACTAGGGGTACGTCCCACACACCTACCACGAAAGACCAAGTGTTCCGTTCTAACCACCCTAACAAGAGTTACAATAGGGTTCGTCTACCACACCATACAGAATAGACCAATAGGGATCCGTCTTACCACACATACAAGAGTTGACAATAGGGAACGTCTACCACACATACAGAATGACAAAGGGTTCCGTCTAACCCACCACTACAAGAATGACAATAGTGGAACCGTCTTACCACACCAATACAGAGTTGACAATAGGGGAACGTCTTACCACACACAACACGTGTTGACAACTATTGGAAGTCTTACCACCCACCAACAAGAGTTGACCAATAGGGGACACGTCTTACCACCACAAACAGAGTAGACAATAGGGGATCAAGCGATAACAACACAATACAAGAGTTGACAATAGGGGAACCGTCTCTACCCACCATACAACGAGTTGACAATAGGGGAACCGTCTTACACAACATACACGAGATGACCAATAGGGGAACGTCTTACCACACACATACAGAGTTGACAATAGGGTATCCGTCTTACCAACACATACAAGAGTTGACAATAGGGGAACCGTCTTACTACACACAAACAAGAGTGCAATAGGGGATCCGTCTTACCCACACATAAAGAGTTACACTAGGGATCCGTCTAACCACACTCATACAAGAGTTGACAATAGGGTATCCGTTTACCACACATACAAGATAGACAAAGAGGATCGTCTACACACACTACAGAGATGACACTAGGGGACCGTCTACCACACACATACAGAGATGACAATAGGGATCCGTCTTACCACACACCTACAAGAGTTGACAATAGGGATCGTCATACCACACACATACAAGAGTTGACACTAGGAGAACCGACTAACACACACATACAAGAGTTGACAATAGGGATCGTCTTACCACACACATACAATAGTTGACAACTAGTGGATCCGTCTTACCACACAATACAAGAGTTGACAATAGGGGATCCTTCTTACCACACCCATACAATAGTTGACACTAGGGGATCGTCTTATCACACATACATAGATGCCAATAGGTGAACCGTCTAACCACACACATACAAGAGTTGACAATAGGGGATCGTCTACCCAACACATACAAGCGTTGACAAAGGGATCGTCTTACCACCAATACAAGAGTTGACAATAGGGATCCGTCTACCACACACATACAAGAGTTGACAATAGGGGATCCTTCTTACACACACATACAAGAGTTGACAATAGGGGACCGTCTTACACCACACATACAAGAGTTGACAACAGGGGAACATCTTACCCACACACATACAAGATTGACAACAGGGGATCCGTTTACCACACACATACAAGAGTAGACAATAGGGATCATGCGATACCACAACATACAAGAGTTGACAATAGTGGATCATGCTGATACCACACACATACAAGAATTGACAATAGGGGATCATGCGATACCAACACACTACAGACGTTGACAATAAGGGATCATGCGATACCACACATACAGAGTAGACATAGGGGATCATGCGATACTACACATATACGAGAGTTGACAATAGGGATCAAGCGATACCACACACATACAAGAGTTGACAATAGGGGATCATGCGATACCACCACAATACAAGAGTTGACAATAGGGGAGTATGCGATACACACACATACAAGAGTTGACATAGGGGAGTATGCGACTACAACCCATACACGAGTTGGCACTAGAGGAACATGCGAAACCCACATAATACAAGAGTTGACAATAGGGAATCATGCGATACCACATACATACAAGAGTTGACAATAGGGGAGTATGCGATACCACACACATAGAAGAGTTGACAATAGGGGAACCGTCTTACCACACACATACAAGAGTTGACAATAGGGGATCGTTTACCACACACTACAAGAGTCAGACAATAGGGGAACCGTCTTACCACACACATACAAGTGTTGACAATAAGGGAACCGTCTTACCCACACAATACAAGAGTTGACAATAGGGGATCATGCTATAACACACACATACAAGAGTTGACAATAGGGAACCGTCTTACACACACATACACGAGTTGACAATAGGGAACCGTCTTACCACAACAATACACGAGTTGACAATAGGGGAACGTCTTACCACACACATACAAGAGTTGACAATAGGGGATCCGTCTTCCCACAACAAACAAGAGATGACAATAGGGGAACCGTCTTACCCACACATACAAGAGTTGACAATAGGGAACCGTCTTACACACACATACAAGAGTTGACAATAGGGGATCCGTCTTACCCACACAACAAGAGTTGACAATAGGGAACCGTCTTTACCACACACATACAAGAGTGACAATAGTGGATCCGTCTTACCACACACATACAAGAGTTGACAATAGGGAACCCGTCTTCACAACATACAAGAGTTGACAATAGGTGAGTATGCAATACACACACATACAAGAGTTGACAATAGGGGAACGTCTTACCACACACATACAAGAGTTGACAATAGGGATCATGCGTTACCACACATACAAGAGTTGACAATAGGGGATCATGCGATACCAGACACCTACACGCGTTGACAATAGGGGAACGTCTTACCGCAACATAAAAGAGTTGACAATAGGGGAACCGTCTTACACCACACATACAAGAGTTGACAAAGGGGAACCGTCTTACCACACATACAAGAGTTGACCATAGGGAACGTCATACCACAACATACAAGAGTTGACAATAGGGGATCATGCGATAACACACACATACAAGAGTTGACAATAGGGGAACCGTCTACCACACCAACACGAGTTGACAATAGGGGAACGTCTTACCACACACATACACGAGTTGACAATAGGGGAAACGTCTTACCACCACATCCAAGAGTTGACAATAGGGTATCCGTCATACCAAACACATACAAGAGTTGACAATAGGGGAACCGTCTTACTACACAATACAAGAGTTGACAATAGGGGATCCGTCTTACCACACACATACAAGAGTTGACAATAGGGGATCCGTCTTACCACACTCATACAAGAGTTGACAATAGGGGATCCGTCTTACCACACATACAAGAGTTGACAATAGGGATCCGTCTACCACACACATACAAGAGTTGACAATAGGGGAACCGTCTTACCACACATACCAGAGTTGACAATAGGGGATCCGTCTACACACACAACAAGAGTTGACCAATAGGGATCCGTCTACCACACACATACCAAGAGTTGACAATAGGGAACCGTCTTACCACCCAATACAAGAGTTGACAATAGGGGATCCGTCATACCACACACTACAATAGTTGACAATAGAGTGGATCCGTCTTACCACACACACTACAAGAGTTGACAATAGGGGATCCTTCTTACCACACACATACAATAGTTGACAATAGGGGATCCGTCTTATCACACACATACAATAGTTGACAATAGGGGAACCGTCAACCACACACATACAAGAGTTGACAATAGGGGATCCGTACTTACCAAACACATACAAGAGTTGACATAGGGGATCCGTCTTCCACACACATACAAGAGTTGACAATAGGGGATCCGTCTTACCACACACTACAAGAGTTGACAATAGGGGATCCTTCATACCACACACATACAAGAGTTGACAATAGGGAACGTCTTACCACACATACAAGAGTTGACAACAGGGAACCATCTTACCACACACATACAAGAGTTGACAACAGGGGATCCGTCTTACCACCACATACAAGAGTTGACAATAGGGATCATGCGATACCACACACATACAAGAGTTGACAATAGGGGATCATGCGATACCACACACATACAAGAATTGACAATAGGGGATCATGCGATACAACACACATACAAGAGTTGACAATATGGATCATGCGATACCACACACATACAAGAGTTGACAATAGGGGATCATGCGATACTACACATACGAGAGTTGACAATAGGGGATCAAGCGATACCACACACATACAAGAGTTGACAATAGGGGATCATGCGATACCACAACATACAAGAGTTGACAACTAGGGGAGTATGCGATACCACCACAATACAAGAGTTGACAATAGGTGAGTCATGCGATACAACACACATACAAGAGTTGGCAATAGAGGATCATGCGATACACACACATACAAGAGTTGACAATAGGGATCATGCGATACCACATACATACAAGAGTTGACAATAGGGGAGTATGCGATACCCACACATAAGAGTTGACAATAGGGGAACGTCTTACCACACACATACAGATTTGACAATAGGGATCCGTCTTACCACACACTACAAGAGTTGACAATAGGGGAACCGTCTACCACACCATACAAGAGTTGACAATAAGGGAACCGTCTTACCACACACATACAAGAGTTGACAATAGGGGATCATGCGATAACACACACATACAAGAGATGACAATAGGGGAACCGTCTTACCACAACACATACACGAGTTGACAATAGGGGAACCGTCTTACCACACACATACCGAGTTGACAATAGGGGAACCGTCTTACACACACATACAGAGTTGACAATAGGGATCCGTCTTACCACAACATACAAGAGTTGACAATAGGGGAACCGTCTTACCACACACATACAAGAGTTGACAATAGGGGAACCGTCTTACCACACACCTACAAGAGTTGACAATATGGGATCCGACTTACCAACACATACAAGAGTTGACAATAAGGGAACCGTCTTACCAACACAATACAAGAGTTGACAATAGGGGATCCGTCTTACCCACACACATACAAGAGTTGACAACTAGGGAACCGTCTTACCACACATACAATAGTTGACAATAGGGGAGTAAGCAATACCACACACATACAGAGTTGACAATAGGGGAACCGTCTTACCACACATACAAGAGTTGACAATAGGGGAACATGCGTTACCACACACTACAAGAGTTGACAATAGGGGATCATGCGTTACCACACAATACAAGAGTTGACAATAGGGGATCATGCGATACCAGACACAAACAAGAGTTGACAATAGGGAAACCCTCTTACACACACATACACGAGTTGACACTAGGGGAACGTCTTACCACACACATACAAGAGTGACAATAGGGGAACCGTCTTATCAACACATACAAGAGTTGACAATAGGGGATCCGTCTTACCACACACATACAAGAGTTGACAAAAGTGGATCCGTCATACCCACACATACAAGAGATGACAATAAGGGGATCCGTCTTACCACACACATACAAGAGTGACAATAGGGGATCATGCGATACCACACCACATACAAGAGTTGACAATAGGGATCGTCTTACCACCACATACAATAGTTGACAATAGGGGAACCGTCTTACACACACCTACAAGAGTTGACAATAGGGGAACCGTCTTACCACACACATACAAGAGTTGACAATAGGGGAACCGTCTTACCACACACATACAAGAGTTGCCCATAGGGGAACCGTTTTACCACACACATACCACAAGTTGACAACAGGGGAACCGTCTTACCCACACAAACCTACAAGAGTTGACAATAGGGGAACCGTCTTACCACCACACATACCAGAGTTGACAATAGGGGATCTGCGATACCACACACATACAAGAGATGACAATAGGGGATCCTGCGATACAACACCCATACAAGAGTAGACAACTAAGGGGAACGTCTTACCACACACATACAAGAGTGACAATAGGGGAACGTCTTACCACACACATACAATAGTTGACAATAGGGAACCGTCTTACCACACACATACAAGAGTTGACAATAGGGGAACGTCTTACCACCACACATACCCAGAGTTGACATAGGGGAACCGTCTTACCACACACATACAAGAGTTGACAATAGGGGATCCAATGGGACTAACACCCACATACAAGAGTTGACAATAGGGGAACCGTCTACCACACACATACACGAGTTGCCAATAGGGGACCGTCTTACCACAACACATACACGAGTTGACAATAGGGAACCGTCTTACCACACACATACAAGAGTTGACCAATAGGGGATCCCGTCTTACCACACACATAACGAGTTGACCAATAGGGGCACGTCTTACCACACAATACAAGAGTTGACCAATAGGGGAACCGTCTTACCACACACATACAAGAGTTGACAATAGGGGAACCGTCTTACCACACACATACACGAGTTGACAATAGGGGAACCGTCTTACCACCACACATACACGAGTTGACAATAGGGGAACCGTCTTACCACACACATACAAGAGTTGACAATAGGGGAACCGTCTTACCACACACTACAGAGTTGACAATAGGGGATCCGTCTTACCACACACATACAGAGTTGACAATAGGGGAACGTCTTACCACACACATACAAGAGTTGACAATAGGGGAACCGTCTTACCACACACTACCAAGAGTTGACAATAGGGGTTCCGTCTTACCACACACATACAAGAATTGCAATAGGGGAACCGTCTTACCACACACATACAAGAGTTGACAATAGGGGTACGTCTTACCACACATACAATAATTGACAATAGGGGATCCGTCTTACCACACACATACAGAGTTGACAATATGGGAACCGTCTTTCCACACATACAAGAGTTGACAATAGGGGAACCGTCTTACCACACACATACAAGAGTTGACAATAGGGGAACCGTCTTACACACACATACAAGAGTTGACAATAGGGAACCGTCTTACCCACACATCCAAGAGTTGACAATATTGGATCGTCTTACCACACACTACAAGAGTTGACAATAGGGAACCGTCTTACCACCACACATACAATAGTTGACAATAGGGAACCCGTCTTACCACACATACAAGAGTGACAATAGGGGAACGTCTTACCACACACATACAAGAGTTGACAATATTGGATCCGTCTTACCACACAATACAAGAGTTGACAATAGGGGAACCGTATTACCACAACATACAAGAGTTGACAATAGGGATCCGTCTTACCACACACATACACGAGTTGACAATAGGGGAACCGTCTTACACACACATACACGAGTTGACAATAGGGGATCATGCGATACCACACACATACAGGAGTTGTCAATAGGCGATCATGCGATACCACACCATACAAGAGTTGACAATAGGGGCTCATGCGATACCACACACATACAAGAGTTGACAATAGGGGAACATTCTACCTCACACATACAAGAGTTGACAATAGGGGAACGTCTTACACACACATACAAGAGTTGACAATAGGGGAACCGTCTAACCACACA
>JAWPHD010009841.1:0-99751 GCA_037043455.1 Cyrtodaria siliqua | reverse complement strand
CTTTCCGGGATCTTTACGTCCGGGAATTTTTACGGAGCAAAATGAAAGTGCAAGTGAATGTGAATGAAACCGCAAGTATTGGAATGGAATGATTGCAAATCTTTATTTTCATGGAATAATACCCATAAATCCACGAATATATAACGAGAAAGTTTAGTGTTAAATCGGTTTTATTTATAACAAATAACAAAATAATGGCCCTTTTAATACTTAGGAAAACTTGATTAAAGTGTTTAACCTTGCTTAAAGTTTGTATATAAGCTTGGATCTCGCAATCTTCATAATGGATTGAAACCTCACGCATGTATTATTCATTACAAGACCACAACAAAGAGCCACGTTACATACATCTTTGCTTTTATATTAACAAAATTAAGGCCCCTTTTTACTTAATAAAAAAAGCAGTTTCATCTTGTCCAGTCACTTTGATTTCTAATTGGTATCGATTGTCATTTGGAGGATTATATCAATAAAACCTTGGCCAGGTTTCGAAACAAACAATAATAAGTAGTCATTTATAAATTGTCTCGCGAGATTTAGAATTATAACCGACACAGATTTCTCAAAGAAAAGTATAATGTGTCGATTATAGATTTCTGGTTATATCCGGTTTTCAGAATAATGGTAATCTCTGTACACAGAAGAATCTAGATTCGGTGGTTATAGTAATTACGATCATAGTTTTTAAAGGGAGGTTACACGTGTCGGTTTTAATGAATAAAATCGTAGGGAGGTTGTTATTATTTCGAACAGACTATAAGACTAATGTATGGTAATAATGGTAATGTTACTGCAGCGATGTTAATATAATTCTAACCTACCGTAATAATAGAAAAGTGGTGATTATAACAAGTCAGGTATACATATAGTAAATAAATAATTTCAATCTCAGGGTCCCCTGCGACTTTCATACGTGTCTTTTTTTAGTTTAATTTTATCTACATAAAACATATTATATTACGGTGTCCCTCCCCACCACCCACACGACGGTCATATATGGCCTAAAATGTGCTAGAAGGTACATTTCTGACCGTGTGCTTCTTTAATGTACATATTATACAATAAACGCAATACAAAGTATCTGGAGTATATACTAATGTTGATATCAACACATATTAAAACAATAACAAATATATACATGCATGAACCAATCTGAACAAACATACATTTCATATTCTCTAGTCTAGATTCATTCATTATTCATGTATGTCGCTTCACTATTTGTTGCCTTTGAACTGCACGTGACATTTCTATAAAACCCGCAATTACAGATAAGTCTCTGGGAACCAGTCTTAAATTGCCTGGTCAGTCTTTTGGTTTTCCATCTGCTGTCTGATATCATAATAATTATTATAAAGCGGAACCCATCATTTTTTCTATTTTAGTTTTGAAATCTTGTTTGTGTTTCTAACTAGGATAATGAGATGAGGTACTGCAACTTTCATGTAAAAATATGTAGAAGTCTTTAAGATATATCTATTTATGGAGATATCGAACTTTGAATCGTTCTATTGTTGCAGATAACACACGGACACTACACCTATTTTCGTAATGCAGTGTAAATGGAGATAGCACACCGGCACTACGCCTATTTTCGTTATGTAGTGTATATGGAGATAACACACCGGCAATAGAGATAACACACGGCACTACGACTATTTTCGTAAAGCAGCGTAAATGGAGACAAAACACAGGTAATGGAGTCAACACACGAGCACTAAGACTATTTTCGTAATGCAGTGTAAATGGAGACAACACACGGCACTACGCCTATTTTCGTAAAGAAGTGTAAATGGAGACAACACACGGGCACTACGCCTATTTTCATAATGCAGTGTAATTGTAGACAATACACGGGCACTACGCCTATTTTGGTCAAGCAGTGTAAATGGAGACAACGATCGGGCACTACGCCTATTTTCGTAATGCAGTGTATATGGAGCTCGGTTACTAAGTGCAGTGTAAATGGAGATAACACACGGGCACTATGCATATTTCCGTAATGCAGAGTAATTAGAGATAACACACGGGCGCTACGCCTATTTTCGTAATGTAGTGTATATGGAGATAACACACTGGCAATAGAGACAACATAAAGCAGCGTAAACAGAGAAAATACACTGGTAATGGAGACAACACACGGACACTAAGACTATTTTCGTAATGCAGTGTAAATGGAGACAACACACGGGTACTACACCTGTTTTCGTAAAGCAGTTTAAATGGAGACAACACACGGGCACTATGTCTATTTTCGTAATGTAGTGTAAATGGAGATAACACACAGGCACTATGCCTATTTTCGTAAAGCAGTGTAAATGGAGAGAACACACGGGCACTAACACTATTTTCATAATGCAGTGTAAATGGAGACAACACACGGGCACTACGCCTATTTTCGTAAAGCAGTGTAAATGGAGACAACACAAGGGCACTACTTTTATTTTCGTAATGCAGTCTAAATGGAGATATCACACGGGCACTAAGACTATTTTCGAATGAAGTGTAAATAGAGACAACACACGGGCACTACGCCTATTTTTGTAAAGAAGTGTAAATGAAGACAATACACGGGCACTACGCATACTTTCGTAATGCAGTGTAAATGGAGATAACACACGGGCACTAAGACTATTTTAGTAAAAGGAGATAATACACGGGGACTTTGCCTATTTCCGTAATGCAGTGTAAATAGGTATACACAGGGGCACTACTACTATGTTCGTAAAGCAGTGTAAATAGCGATAACACACAGGCACTACATCTATTTTCGGAAAGCAGCGTAAATGGAGAGAAAACACGGGTATTACGCCTAATTTCGAAAAGGAGTGTAAATGGATACAACACACGGGCAAAGGAGGCAACACAAGCGCACTACGTCTGTTTACGTAAAGCAGTATAAATGGAGACAAAACATGGGCACTGCGACTATTTTTGTAACACAGTGTAAATGGAGACAAAACACGGGCACTTCTCCTATTTTCGTAAAGCGGTGTAAATGGAGACAAAACATGGGCACTACGACTATTTTCATAACACAGTGTAAATAGAGACAAAACATGGGCACTACACCTATTTTCATAAAGCGGTGTAAATGGAGACAAAACACGGACTATTTTATTAAAGCAGTGTACATGGAGACAACCCATTGGCAATGGAGACAACACACGGACACTACGCCTATTTTCGTAAAGTCGTGTAAATGGAAACAACACAATGGCAACGGAGACAACACACGCGCACTACGCCTATTTTTGTAAAGCGGTGTAAATGGAGACAAAATACGCGCACTACGGCTATTTTCGTAAAGCAGTGTAAATGGAGACAACACAAGGGCACTACTTCTATTTCCGTAATGCAATCTAAATGGAGATATCACACGGGCACTAAGACTATTTTAATTATGTAGTGTAAATGGAGATAACACAATGGCACTACACCTTAATGCAGTGTAAATAGGGATAACACACGGACACTACGACTATTTTCGAATGGAATGTAAATGGAGACAACACACGGGCACTACGACTATTTTTGTAAAGACGTGTTAATGGAGACAATACACGGGCACTACGCCTATTTTCGTAATGCAGTGTAATTGGAGATAACACACGGGCACTAAGACTAGTTTAGTTATGCAGTGTAATTGGAGATAATACACGGGCACTTTGCCTATTTCCGTAATGTAGTGTAAATAGGTATACACAGGAGCACTACGACTATTTTCGTAAAGCAGTGTAAATAGTGATAACACACAGGCACTACGCCTATTTTCGGAAAGCAGCATAAATTGCGACATTACACTGGCAATGAAGACAACACACGGGCACTACGCCTATTTCCCTAAAGCAGTGTAAATGGAGAGAAAACACGGGTATAACGCCTATTTTCGTAAAAAGTGTAAATGGATACAACACACGGGCAAAGGAGGCAACACACGCGCACTACGTCTATTTTCGTAAAGCAGTATAAATGGAGACAAAACATGGCCACTACGACTATGTTCGTAACACAGTGTAAATGGAGATAAAACATGGTCAGTACACCTATTTTCGTAAAGCGGTGTAAAAGGAGACAAAACATGGGCACTACGACTATTTTCGTAACACAGTGTAAATGTAGACAACACATGGGCACTACACCTATTTTCATAAAGCGGTGTAAATGGAGACAAAACACGGACTATGTTATTAAAGCAGTGCACATGGAGACAACCCACTGCAATGGAGACAACACACGGACACTACGCCTATTTTCGTAAAGCCGTATAAATGGAAACAACACAATGGCAACGAAAACAACACACGCGCACTACGCCTATTTTTGTAAAGCAGTGTAAATGGAGACAAAATACGCGCACTACGGCTATTTTTGTAAAGCAGTGTAAATGGAGATAAAACACGGGCACTATGATTATTTTTGTAAAACGGTGTAAAAGGAGAGAATTTCTTGTGGGCACTACACCTATTTTCGTAAAGCGGTGTAAATGGAGACAAAACACGGGCACTACGACTGTTTTCGTAATACAGTGTAAATAGAGACAACAAACGGGCGTAGTACTACGCCTACTTGTGTAAATATGTGTAAATGGAGACTAAATACGCGCACTACGCCTATTTTCGTACATCAGTGTAAATGGGGACAAAACACGGGCACTACGACTATTTTCGTAAAGCAGTGTAAATGGAGACAGCATACTGGCAAATGTCGCTGTATAAAATGGCTATTTCACTTACATTTTCAAGGAGGCCAACACACTGTACTCACGACTCGCCATTACTACATGCACTGCACAAACGCACTGCGCACAAATCCAACATGTCTCCATGGAAAATGGTTATTTCACTGTCTAAAAATATACGGAGGTTCGTCTTGAATTCGTTACTAATGTTGTTAGAACTTGTGGCCCAAACCGGTTGCATACTATGTGGTAATAAAATATTTTTAACTAAAAAAAATGTTTTATCATTATAATTCTTCCAAAGCATGGTAATTGCTGATAATATAGCGACGGAAAAATAATGTATATATCACGCGCTTCACATAATTTGCCATTATATAACCGCATAAGCGCCGACTCTTAATTGACATTTACCCAACTTCCCAAATGATTTTAACTTCTCCCCACTTTTAAGCATTTATATTTGTAATAAATCCATCAATGGAAATATAACACTAGGGCTTATTTGACTCTAAACACCTTTACTATGTTGCTACTCATTCCCACATATAGTTTACTCTCACTATCAGAGAATGTAATTGAGTATGGATTAGTCAGACCATGTTCGTGTCCCAGTAGTATCTGCATCTTGGTACACTTGGCTGTTATCTGGTGGACGTTACGGGAACTGTAGCCACATACATACACTGTCCCTGTCCTGTCTATAGCCAGACCTTCTGGGTTCTTCAGGTTATCATCATTGTAGACTGCCTTCACGGTACCGTCCATCGTCATACACGTCACTGTGTGCTTGTTGCAATCAGACACGTACATGGCGGTCTTATCTGGGCTGATCGCTATGTACCTCGGACAATCAAACAGTTGTGCACCGTTGGAATCTGTATTCAGACTTCTCAACACAGACCCGTTCATGTCCATCATTTCAACTTTACCTGGGCTCTGAAATGTCACTATAAGTGTCCCGTCATTGTGTACAAGTCCCATACACTGACCATTTGTCTTTATCTCTCGATCCTTGGACAAGGAGGATGTAGTTGTAGACAGGAGCTGGATCTTATTCTCCCCAAAGACTGTCACGGCTACTTGACTGTTGTCGATCATAGTAACGTCCCATGGGTGAGGTGACAGTTGTACTTCAGACGTTACCTTGTTTTGTTTTATGTCCACTAGTTTAACCTTCTTGTTGTTATGATCAACAATGACGAGTTGGTTGTTGGGTAGCATGCATGATCCCGCGATGCAGGAGGAAGAAGTGTCAATGTCTGCAACATGTTCAGGCAACATCACTAACTGTCCTAATACATTATTATTTCTTTCCACAGCGTTAGACTGTTCCATTTTAGTAAATGTGTACCTCCTGATTTTATTATCTGACTCTACTTTACCAAGTGTGTCTTCTAACAGATGTATTTGTTTTCTCGCATTTACCAGTTCTACAAACATTTGACTGTTTTGGTTTGTTTGTTGTTGCACTTTTTCCAGTTTAGTTTTCATTGATTGAATTTCGGCCTTAACGGCGTTGCTTGTGTCCGAAATCGAAATCATTGATTTCATGTCCTCATCTCTGAACACGGTTATTATTTGTTCTATTTTTCCTATTGCTGTTATATGGTATGTTTCAATTTCCTCCACGTGTGTCTTCGACAGTCTCAATGTACGGTCATACTTCTCTTCTAGTCCATTCAGTGTCTTCAGTGTTTCTTTATATTCCGTACTAGTTGCAATACCGTCAGATACGTCTGCCAGTTTGCTGACATGACAACCCACGTGACCAATCTTCACGCATGTTTGACATCCCAACGTGTCATGTGACTTGCAGTAAAAACTTATAATCTCACCTTTATGTTGAGCGCATGATTCTGTGCACGTGTCAATCGTCGTAGACGTAGGCTGGATCTTAGGCATTTGGGACTTGTCTAGCAGTGTGTGATGTCTACATGGTTTGACTCTACGATGTGTCGTGAAGCACGTGACACAGAGGTACTCCTGACAGTCGGTACAATAGCCCTCGGCAGGGAGATGTTCACCATCGTCACCACACGGCTGACATACCATTTCCGCAATTTCTTCTGATCCCACGTCTGCTGATGCCATGATGATGTCCTGTGAACAATTATAAATAGTTTTACCCAACTCTATTTTACCCAATTATATTCTACCAATTATATTCTACCCAATTATCTTTGGTATAAGGCTGTTGGGCCATGACCTCATTTGTTTAAGCGTTCTGTGGGCTTCTTTAAGGGTATCAGGCTTTTGGGTCATGCCCTCTTTTGTGAAAATTGTTCAGGGCTGTCATTCTGTGTATGTGTTTCCATCAGCCCGCTAGTTGGAGCCGCGCCCAATATTTGCAAAACAACTTAATAAATGATGATACTTTTCTTATTTGTAAGTCAACTGTGTGCCTTCTTGATAATGAAATCCTGCTTCAATGTTTAATATGTTTTCTACACACACAACGGTCTCATCATCATATGACACAACGTTGAATAACAATATTGATCAGGCAATTGTATGTCTAACAGTGATTTACTCTTATGGCCCCAGAGAATTATGTCCCCAGGAGTAGGGAGAGACCCTAGGATCGATGCGGGTTGGACGGTTGTTTCCGTCTGTTGATGCCCTGTCACATATGACCCAAGGGTTATGGCCCAAGAGAATTATGTACCCAGGAGTAGGGATAGATCCTAGGATCGATGCGGGTTGGATGGTTGTATCCGTCTGTTGATGCCCTGTCACATATGACCCAAGGGTTATGGCCCCAGAGAATTATGTCCCCAGGAGTAGGGTTAGACCCTAGGATCGATGCTAGTTGGATGGTTGTATCCGTCTGTTCATGCCCTGTCACATATGACCCAGGGGTTATGGCCCCAGGAGAAGGGATAGACCCTAGGATCGATGCCGGTTGGACGGTTATATCCGTCTGTTCATGCCCTGTCACATATGACCCAGGGGTTACGGCCCCAGAGAATTATGTCCCCAGGAGTAGGGACAGACCCCAGGATCGATGCGGGTTGGACGGTTGTATCCGTCTGTTCATTCCCTGTCACACATGACCCAGGGGTTATGGCCCCAGAGAATTATGTCCCCAGGAGTAGGGATAGACCCTAAGATCGATGCTGGTTGGATGGTTGTATCCGCCTGTTGATTCCCTGCCACATATGATCCAGGGGTCATGGCCCCAGAGAATTATGTCCCCAGGAGTAAGGATAGACCCTAGGATCGATGCTGGTTGGATGGTTGTATCCGTCTGTTCACGCCCTGTCACATATGACCCTGGGGTTATGGCCCCAGAGAATTATGTCCCCAGGAGTAGGGATAGACCCTAGGATCGATACTGGTTGGATGTTTGTATCCGTCTGTTCATGGCCTGTCACTTATTACCCAGGGGTTATGGCGCCAGAGAACTATGTCCCCAGGAGTAGGGATAGACCCTAGGATCGATGCTGGTTGGATGGTTGTATCCGCCTGTTGATGCCCTGCCACATATGATCCAGGGGTTATGGCCCCAGAGAATTATGTCCCCAGGAGTAAGGATAGACCCTAGGATCGATGCTGGTTGGATGGTTGTATCCGTCTGTTCACGCCCTGTGACATATGACCCTGGGGTTATGGCCCCAGAGAATTATGTCCCCAGGAGTAGGGATAGACCCTAGGATCGATGCTGGTTGGATGTTTGTATCCGTCTGTTCATGCCCTGTCACATATGACCCAGGGGTTATGGCCCCAGAGAACTATGTCCCAAGGAATAAGGATAGACCCAAGGAGCGATGCTGGTTGGATGTTTGTATCCGTCTGTTCATGCCCTGTCACATATGACCCAGGGGTTATGGCCCAAGAGTATTATGTCACCAGGAGTAAGGATAGACCCTAGGATCGATGCTGGTTGGATGGTTGTATCCGTCTGTTCAAGTCCTGTCACATATGACCCTGGGGTTATGGCCCCAGAGAATTATGTTCCCAGGAGTAGGGATAGACCATAGGATCGATGCTGGTTGGATGGTTGTATCCGTCTGTTCATGCCCTGTCACATATGACCCAGGGGTTATGGCTCCAGATAATTATGTCCCCAGGAGTAGGGATAGACCCTAGGATCGATGTGGGTTGAACGGTTGAATCCGTCTGTTGATGCCCTGTCACATATGACCCAGGGTTTATGGCCCCAGAGAATTACGTCCCCAGGAGTAAGGATAGACCCTAGGATCGATGCTGGTTGGACGGTTGTATCCGTAGGTTGATGTCCTGCCACATATGACCCAAGGGTTATGGCCCCAGAGAATTATGTCCCCATGAGTAGGGATAGACCCTAGGATCGATGCGGGTTAGACGGTTGTATCCGTCTGTTGATGCCCTGTCACATATGACCCAGGGGTTATGGCCCCACAGAATTATGTCCCCAGGAGTAGGGATAGACCCTAGGATAGATGCGGGTTGGACGGTTGTATCCGTCTGTTGATGTCCTGTCACATATGACACAGGGGCTATGGCCCCAGAGAATTATATCCCCAGGAGTAGGGATAGACCCTAGTATCGATGCGGGTTGGACGGTTGTATCCGTCTGTTGATGCCCTGTAATTACATATACATGGCTATAGGGTGGGATCTCACCGGTTTTCAAGTAATAGCCCAGGGGCTATGTCCCCCGGTGTGGGGTTAAAGTGTCCCTATATAAGTCCATGTTAAACATATGGTAGGGTCTTATTTGACTCCATTTCTCGATTTGATCAACGCTGATAAGGGACCATACGATTATGGAATATGCAAAATATTAAACCTCTAGCTCATGTAATTTCAGAGAAGATGCTTGTTATACCATAGTAATAGAAATAATTATACTTGTTATACCATATAACAGACAAGCCATATTTATTATACCATACCAGACAAGTCATGCTTGGTATACCACATAATAGACAAGCCGTGCTTGTTATACAATATAATAGACAAGTAATGCTTGTTATACAATATTAAAGACAAGTCATGCTTGGTATACCACATAATAGACAAGCCGTGCTTGTTATACAATATAATAAACAAGTCATGCTTGTTATACAATATAACAGACAAGCCATGCTTGTTATACCATATAACAGACAAGTCATGCTTGTTATATCATATAATAGACAAGCTATACTTGTTATACCATATAATAGACAAGTCATGCCTGTTATACCATATAATAGACAAGCCATGCTTGTTATATCATACAAAGGACAAGCCAAGCTTGTTAAATCATACAAGAGACAAGTCATGCTTGGTATACCACATAATAGACAAGCCGTGCTTGTTATACAATATAATAAACAAGTCATGCTTGTTATACAATATAACAGACAAGCCATGCTTGTTATACCATATAACAGACAAGTCATGCTTGTTATATCATATAATAGACAAGCTATACTTGTTATACCATATAATAGACAAGTCATGCCTGTTATACCATATAATAGACAAGCCATGCTTGTTATATCATACAAAGGACAAGCCAAGCTTGTTATATCATACAAGAGACAAGTCATGCTTGTTATACCATATAATAGACAAGCCATGCTTGTTATACCATATAATAGACAAGTCATGCTTGTTATACCATACAAAAGACAAGCCATGCTTGTTATACTATAAAAAAGACAAGCCACGCTTTTTTATACCATAGAAATGACAAAGTAACGCTTTTATACCATAGAATAGACAAGTCATGCTTGTTATACCATACAATAGACAAGCCATGCTTGTTATACCAAACAAAAGACAAGCCGTGTTTGGTATACCATACAAAAGACAAGCCATGCGTGTTATACCATACAAAATACAAGTCAAGCTTGTTATACCAACTAATAGACAAGCCATGCTTGTTATACCATACAAAAGACAAGATATGCTGATTATACTATAAAACAATCAAGTCATGCTTGTTATATCATACAAAAGACCAGCCATGCTTGTTATACCATATAACAGACATGACATGCTTGTTATACCATATAATAGACAAGTTATCCTTGTAATATCATGCAAAAGACAAGCCATGGTTTAACTAGACAACCCTTGCTTATTAAACCATACAAAATACAGGTCATGCGTGTTATATCATATGACAGACAAGCCATGCTTGTTATACCATACGATAGACAAGCCATGCTTGTTATACCATACAAAAGACAAGCCATGCTTGTTATATCATACAAAGGACAAGTCATGTTTCTTATACCATATAATAGACAAGCCATGCTTGTTATACCATACAAACGACAAGCCATGCTTTTTATACCATATAACAGACAACTCATGCTTGTTATACCCTAAAACAAACAAGTCATGCTTGTTATACCATGCAATAAACAAGCCGTGCTTGTTATATCAAAAAAAGAAAAGCCATGCTTGTTATACCATATAATAGACAAGCCATGCTTGTTATACCATGTAATAGACAAGCCGTGCTTGTTATACGATATAATAAAGAAGCCGTGTTTGTTATGCCATATAATAGACAAGCCATGCCTGTTATACCATAAAATAGACAAGCCATGCACGGTATACCTGACAAAAGACAATCCATGCTTGTTATACCATACAAAATACAAGTCAAGCTTGTTATACCAAATAATTGACAAGCCATGCTTGTTATACCATACAAGAGACAAGCTATGCTGATTATACCATACAAAAGACAAGTCTTGCTTGTTATATCTTATAACAGACAAGACATGCTTGTTATACTATATAATAGACAAGTCATGCTTGTTATACAAAAGACAAGCCATGCTTGTTATACCATATAAAGGACAAACCATGCTTTTTATACCATAGAATAGACAAGTCACGCTTTTTAAACCATATAACAGACAAGCCATGCTTGTAATACCATATAATAGACAAGCCATGATTGTTATACCATACAAAAGACAAGCCGTGCTTTTCAAACCTTACACAAGACAAGTCATGCTTGTAATACCATATAATATACAAGCCATGCTTGTTATACCATACAAAAGACAAGTTCTACTTGTTATAACATATAATAGACAAGCCATGCTTGTTATACCATACGATAGAAAAGCCATGCTCGTTATACCATACAAAAGACAAGCCATCATTGCTAAACCATACAAAAGACAATTCATACTTGTTATACCATATAATAGACAAGCCATGCTTGTTATACCATACAAAAGACAAGCCATGCGTGTTATACCATACAAATGACAGGCCGTGCTTGTAATACCATACAAAAGACAATTCATGGTTTTTATACCATATGATAGACAAGCCATGCTTGTTATACCATACAAAAGACAAGCCATGCGTGTTATACCATACAAAAGACAAGTCATGCTTGTTATACCATACAAATGACAGGCCGTGCTTGTAATACCATACAAAAGACAAGTCATGCTTTTTATACCATATGATAGACAAGCCATGCTTGTTATACCATACAAAAGACAAGCCATGCTTGTTGTACCATACAAAAGACAAGTCATGCTTGTTATACCATACAAATGACAGGCCGTGCTTGTAATACCATACAAAAGACAAGTCATGCTTTTTATACCATATGATAGACAAGCCATGCTTGTTATACCATACAAAAGACAAGCCATGCGTGTTATACCATACAAAAGACAAGTCAAGCGTATTATACCAACTAATAGACAAGCCATGCTTGTAATACCATACAAATGACAAGCTATGCTAATTATACCATACAAATGACAAGTCATGCTTATTGTACCAAATAATAGACAAGCCATGCTTGTTATACCATACAAAAGACAAGTCATGCTTGTTATACCATACAAATGACAGGCCGTGCTTGTAATACCATATAATAGACAAGCCATGCTTTTTATACCATATAATAGACAAACCATGCTAGTTATACCTTGTGATAGACAATCCATGCTTGTTATACTATATGATAGACAATCCATGCTTGTTATACCATATAATAGACAAGCCATGCTTGTTATACCATACAAAAGACAAGCCATGCGTGTTATACCATACAAAAGACAAGTCAAGCGTGTTATACCAACTAATAGACAAGCCATGCTTGTAATACCATACAAAAGACAAGCTATGCTTATTATACCATACAAAAGACAAGTCATGCTTATTGTACCAAATAATAGACAAGCCATGCTTGTTATACCATATGATAGACGAGCCATGCTTGTTATACCATATAATAGACAAGCCATGCTTGTTTTACTATATAATAGACACGCCAGGCTTGTTATACCATATGATAGACAAGCCATGCTTTTTAAACCATATGATAGACAAACAATGCTTGTTATACCATATAATAGACAAGTTATACGTGTTATACCATAAAATAGACAAGTCATGCGTGTTATACCATATATTGTGGTTTATAGTATGTGGTGTTAATTAAGCATGTGTCACTAACAAATGAAATTGACTTTAATAGGTCATTAAATCTTTATAATAAATGTTTATCCAACACCTTATATTTATTTAGGGCCTTCCCAAGCGGGGTTGGTGGCACACAGGGAATCAGGGAACCTTTCCTACTCTTGCTAACGAATAGATTCCTGCGGTTCTTTAACTTGCTTGGAGTAAACGTCCGAAACACGGGACCGCCCGATTCGCGTAACCATCCGATGGACGAGTTGCCTAATAACACACCGACAAAACTCAGTGGCGTCGGGGACGGGGAACATTTACTCTACATATTACCATATCCAATTCGTATGTTTATATTGATGTCTTTGTTTTTGGATATAATCTTCGGCCAAGTGGGTAGCAAGGTTTATTCTGATCAGGGTACATAGTCCAAGCACGTTCAAGAGCCATAGGAATCTATAGTAAGGGTAAGGAAATGGTGGTCCCGGATTTCTATAATATCTCTCTCTCTCTCTCAGACTCTCTCTCTCTCTCTCTCACTCTCTCTCTCTCTCTCTCTCTCTCTCAGACTCTCTCTCTCTCTCTCTCTCGCAAACTCTCTCGCAAACTCTCTCTCTCACTCTCTCCCCCCTCTCTCTCCCTCTCTCTCTCTCTCAGACCAGAACAACAAGTAAATATGTTTAAATGTTAGATTATACCAAAAAGAATATGTATTGAGTATCGCCTTTAACATGTTTAGGTTCTGTCAGCCCAAGTAGGTTATCATCTGATGTACCCTGGACAGTTTTAATCATGTATATACATCAATAAGCCTTAATAACCTTGATAAACAAATAGCGGATATCGGATTTGAGGTTGGGATCCATTGTTCAAAGTGCATACACTCATATTGACCGTAAACAAGTTTAATGGCAACATTTCATACTTCTATGTAATGTGTAAAGTGTAGAGGGCGGAGGTTGGGAAGCAAAGTAGAGGGCGGGGGTTGGGGAGCAATGTAGAGGACGAAGTTGGGGATCGATCGCTAGATCACACCCTCCCCTGAACCAGTTTAACGTCAGTCGTTATACTTGTATTTACTATTAAAGTCCCGATCCCGCCAACAACAGCCCACTTTTACAACATATGTACACCGTTTCTAAACCTACTGAAGACGAGGTATGTGTACGTAACTGAAATATATTGAGAATCCAAACTTTATAGAAACAATATAAACGGCATTAATCGGCCATGCCATATTTTAAGAACACGTAAATAAACCTATACCTTTAATCAGCACATATACATTATTGTATGACCTGAACACCTGCTTAGAGTTTTGATGAACGTTTTTTTAGTGTAATTTTGCCGTTATTTGGCGGTTAGTTTCTTCACGGTTTAAATTAACATTTAACATTAATGTAGTATCCCGAACGCCGGATTCTTATCCCAGCTCCTTCCATCTCCCGCCTTCCCAGATCGAATTTCTGAAAGTTGGTAATTGATGTACTAGGCCGACCATTACACTTTTTGTCTTGGTTCCCTAACACCAATAAGACCTTTATAAACAGTTTGTGTGTTGTTTACCGTATAACGTCAATAAAGTTAAACTGATACATAGTTACCACTGTTGTCTACAGTGTGAGGGGAGATAACTGGACCCAAAGTTAAACTGGTACATAGTTAACACTGTTGTCTACAGTGTGAGGTGAGATTACTGGACCCAAAGTTAAACTGGTACATAGTTACCACTGTTGTGTACAGTGTGAGGAGAGATAACTAGACCCAATCCAACCCGATCACCAATCCTGTCTTAAAGGGACACATGGCAATCTTGATTTTTTAAAACTCACGGCGACCCGTTAGTTTTTTTTCATAACTTGTATTTGTTCAATCATTAATATTAATTATAAGAATAGTATAAAAATTATTTTTACATATTATTAACTGTTAATTATATTGCACCAATATATATATACATATAAACCTATGGCAGAATAAGACGAACAAATGAAAACTCAAACATGTATTTAATTATAAGCAAGCAGGTTTAAAGTCAAAATGTCACTGGATACATAGACGAGACGCTAGTTTCAATGCTTGAAAAACACTTCAAAATTGCCGCGGGTCCCTTTAAAGTATGGCTCCATGACCAGTCCCATCCGTACATAGACATATTTTATGTTCTACTTTCGTTTTCGAATATATAGTTTAAATGTATTTTAAGAATGTATCAACGAATGTAAAAATGTGTTGCACATGTTTAAGCGGAAGAGGTTAACTTTACGAATAGTTTTATATAGTTACATGGATATAAAGTTCCTATAGAATTCTACTTTCGTTTTAACACTTGCTAGTTTTTCGTTTAACGACTGCAGCACCTATTCGAATGTGTAACAAGATCTAGTCGTGTTGACCTGTAGTCAGCTTTTTCGTAAAATGTTAGGTAGATAATTATGACGTCGTAAGCGGTGTTACAGTAGCTTAATGGGTACTACAAAGTAATGCAAGTACCGATTGCCTGTTCAAAGTAAGTTGTTTATATATATACAGTTGTATAAACTAATATTTATTTCCGTACATGTTGAAGAAATGCGTTATCCTTCGTTTGCTAAACAGTTTAATTGAATGTTATTTAACGGCTCATCAACACAGTATACGTCTACCGCCCCAGAGAGATGGGAAGAATATATAGGAATCCGGCAACCATGCCCTACTCTTATTATCGAATAGATTCCTATGGTTCTTTAACGTGCTCGGAGAATAGACCTATACACGGAACCGCCCGATTTACGTCCCCATCCGACGGACGAGGCTAAGGGAAAATCTCTTGCCCAAGAACACACCGACGAAACTCAGTGGCACCACAGAGGATTGAATCCGGGGCCTCCGGTTATCAATCCGCCGCGCTACCGACTGCGCAACGCCAGCCCTCTTGTTTCTAAACAGACGGATTTACAAAAGTAGTATGTAAATAAATAATGCATTAACAGCAGCTGTTAAATATCTGATAAGAATTTAGAATAATAAATAATTTGTTTGTGTGATGCGTTTACGTCATTTTCAACACATGTAAGGTTATATGACGGTCGTTTTTTTTGTGGTGGAGGCAGACCACCCACTTTTCCTGGGTAGAACCAGTACTGTACATCTCCAGCTATCCGTAAAAATCGGCACTTCCTCACTTAAATGTCGAGCTGCCCGTGGAAATCGAATAAATCGGATTAACTGTCTTAATGTAAAGATCCCGGAAGTTTGTGCTTGAGCATCGCAGATTCTAAATCTACTACATGGATTACATTGACATGTCATAACATTAAACTGAAGGTAAATGGCATCTGCGAAGTTGTACAGAAATAATGCTGAGCCGCGTAACTATTAATGGGATCAAGACAATCTTCATTTGTTTTTTTAAACTCGCAGCGTCCACTTCGTTTCGGCAACGGAGACGCTTACAATAATAAAAATAAGGAAAGAAACCGGATTAATTGTCTTAATGTAAAGATCCCGAAAGTTTGTGTTTGAGCATCGCGGTTCTAAATCTACCTACATGGATTACATTGACATGTCATAACATTAAACTGAAGGTAAATGGCATCTGCGAAGTTGTACAGCAATAATGCTGAGCCGGGTAACTATTAATGAGATCAAGACAATCTTCATTTGTTTTTAAACTCGCAGCGTCCACTTCGTTTTCTACATAACGTTTTAAAAGCATTATTAATACATACATGTATTTGAATGGTTCAACTCCAGTTAATTTTGCATATACCTAAGTGTTGATTATATTTCACCAATTGTACAATAAAACCTATGATCGAATAACAATGTAAAATAGATAACTCCAAATGTTATTATGTTTTATTTATTTATATGCAGGCAGGGTTAAAGTCAAAGTGATACTGAAATTAATATCTCGATATGCTGATTGTAAAAGACAATGCCGAGTCTTGCCGAGTCAACGATTTTTCTCGGGGCTCAGTGGGAGAGGACTTTAAACCTTCGAAACACACGCACGCACAAACGCACGTCATTTTCATTGTGCGTCATCGCAGGTCCTTCAACCGTCTTTTAGCTTTTTTCTGAGAGCTGCTTCTCAAAAAAAAACACGCGTAATTTCACGGGAACATTGGTTTTGGAGACTTGAACATCTTACAATCTGCACCATCCAAGATGACCACCACAGCTTCAATAAACTGAACTAATTTAACATGGAACACATCTAAAAGCGTAAAAAGATGATACGGGATCAATTACTTAAGTAACTGACATTACGTGTAGTTAGTCCTAAATAAAAGACACGGTGATGAGTCTTCCAATATGGCCACCGGATGTCAGTTATTTTGCATAGAGGTATGTGGTAAATCTTCACTTTCTTAATGTACGCTAAAGTTATGTTATTTAGTTTGTTTTTATTACTGGACCAATCCTTATGGTGGTGTTTGGAGTCAGTAGGTCAAGGTCACGGTAGACTTGGATTATCTTCTGCTTGACCTAAATCTTCCTGAAACTACTTGTAAATGTTTGTATTTGGATTGATCGTGAGTTATGTAAGTCAAATGTGGGTCAATGTTGCAGTGAACATAATATTGACACTGAAACTGATTAAATGTATCTTGTTTACCTTAACAAACTTTCACGAAACTTTTTATTCATAATTATATTGGAGTTTAGTATACGCCAACTGTGGTGGGAGCCAGTACGTCAAATGTCAAGGTAACATTTACATTAAACTTAAACATTGGCTTGGCCCAATATCTCAAGATATACTTGATATGTATTCATGAAACTATGTAGTTTCGGTACCTACTGATATGTTGTCATTATGTTACAGGTCATGGTCACAGTGAACTTAATCTAATCTTTAACATGGTTTACAGGTCATGGTTACAGTGAACTTAATCTAATATTGATCATGGTTTACAGGTCATGGTTACAGTGAACTTAATCTTATCTTGATCATGGTTTTGACTCTCTATCTCAAGTTGTATTACATGACTTATGATCATGTGATACAGCTGGGGTTTACCGGTGTTTATAATACAGCTGGGGTTTACCGGTGTTCACATGACACAGCTGGGGTTTACCGGTGTTCACATGATACAGCTGGTAAACGGTTTTACCGGTGTTCACATGATACAGCTGGGGTTTACCGGTGTTCACATGATACAGCTGGGTAAAAGCTGGGGTTTACCGGTGTTCATATGATACAGATGGGTAAAAGCTGGTGTTTACCGTGTTCACATGATGCAGCTGGGGTTTACCGGTGTTTAGATGATACAGCTGGTGTTTACCGGTGTTCACATGATACAGGTGATGTTTACCGGTGTTCACATGATACAGCTGGTGTTTACCGGTGTCCTCATGATACAGCTGGGGTTTACCGGTGTTCACATGATATAGCTGGGGTTTACCGGATACATATCGAGAAGTTAACCGAAACTATTATAACTTCACTAGACGACACTTATAAGTGCCCCAGTTACATTTGATTTCATATCTTTTAATGGGATGTACATATTTGATAAAAACTCATACGCTAGGGTGGATTGCTGTAGGTGGACACATTAATATGTTTTGAACAGGTTCATCAATTTCAACTGAAAATAAATAACCAATTCATAATTGGATTACACTGAGTTACCGCTTTAAAGAACGTGTTTAAACATTGAACAAACTATGATGAACAAAGAAATGTTTTATGAGCATTTAACATAAGGGTACTTAATACGTGTCGTCTGTTGTATATATAAATACATAACAAGCTGCAATAGCTTCTCACTGACCCACCATATGTCACGTGGTCGAAATGGCAATGTTACAGTGAATCAGTTTTAACAATAAACACGTAATGCTTTGGGCACTGTATATCAGGTAACATGAGTTCGTACCATTTTGGTGCTGGTCAGATGCTTAACTATGTTTTCCATGGCCTGGACAGTAAAGAGGCTTCGTCTAAAACGTTCTCGCCTCTCACTGCTGCGGGTTCCAATCCCACTTTGTCAAGTGAGAAAGTGCTGATTCTTAAGGATGGCAGGAGATATACCGTACTGGTTCTACCGTTTAAAATGCGGTGATCTGCCTCTACCACAAAAAAAAAGACCTTCATATTTGGCCTAGCATATGCTCATAGGAATGCCGCCTAATGTCTAAAACATAAAGCAAAAAACGCTTGTTTGCTAAGGGTTTTATGTTAAAACACATATTCTAGATGTCAGGTCAATTGGACCTTGACCTTTGACCTTCTAACAAAACAAAACCTGAAAGGGGTTGTTGTTTAACCAAGAGTACTGTTTGTATACAAATTTTCAGATTGTAGGTCAAATAATTCAGGTAGGAATGTAATGTTCATGATCAGATCACTGTGACCTTGACATTTGACATACTAACCATACTAGGGATTGTTGTTTTAACTTGGGTACTATTTCTGTAAGGTTTGAAAATTATACGTCTAATAGTTACAAGTTACAGTGGGGAAAAAACGTTTCTCAGGATTCGGTCAATGTGACCTACGGAACCTTAAAGCGATAGGATTCCTCCTTTCACCAAGGGCAAAATGACATATAGGGTCCTATAGAAACCACAGCGTCCGAACGTAGGTGGCATCGTAGGTCCGCAATGTACTGCAAACAAGGACTTGAAACTACAATGACAAAAAACAACAGAAAGGGTGGTGAAGACAGGGTTACCGACTTGAAACGGTCAGTAGGCAATAAGGCCTACTGGTTAGCTTGAATCGATATTATATGCGCACAATCCTCGCTATTATCCTGTCTTCAGCGCCCATATAGACAAGACAGTGTAAACAAAACTACATCCCAGCAAAAGGAAATCTCTAACAATAAAGTTCACATCCGGCGAAACTAACTAAAGATATACATACAAAATAATAAACACCTCAGGATGTATCCAGAATCGTACTGAACAACCATAGTAGTTGCAGCTTAAGAGAAAACCAATCTAGGGTACGACCAGAAAACCCGAGGGACATCTATGAAGCTTAATAAGTGTAGTATTCTATTTCCGGAGTTATCATGTGAAATGCCCATGTCCATATGATAACATGGTGACCTTGACCTAGTGACGCCGACAGCAATTCCTCCTCTCAACTAGAAAATTGTGTTACAAAGTTTTATAAGTGTAGGTATTATATTCCTGGAGTTATCACTTATAATATATATTGGTGACCTTGACCTTTAAACTAGCGATCCCAAATGCAACACGGTTCCTCCTCCGACCAACGGCAATGTATAAAAGTCAACAAAAGGAATGCATATTGCCACATGGGGTCATAAGGAGCTTGACCTGTAACTTACTGACCCCCAAAACAATAGGGTTTCACCAAGGGCTATACGCCTAGGAAGTTTCATGAGTGTGGGTGTCATTCTTTCGAAGTTTTCTCTCGAAATTGTGTATTTCTATCTTACGTCATGGCGACCTTGACCGTTGACCATCTTACCTCAGGCCATGGAAGGACGTTGATGTTGTTCTGCAAATGGTGGTCACACGTTATTAAGTTTATTTGATCCAGCTGGCAACCTTTTAGTTAATCTTACACTTTAAACCTTACTAACCGAGACCTTTATTTTTTGTGATTTTCAATGTCGTCCACTCGCGACTTTGCTAGCGTGCCACACCAAAACTTTAGATAAACAAAAGTAATTTTCTGTATAAGTTTTATACTGAAAACGGTGGATATATTTAGTTATTTAACTTAAACATGGAGGAAAGTTTCTTTTTTTTTTGCTCAGTATAGGTTGATCTTATGAAATGATCTGCTGAAATATATTAGCACAGTAAATTACCCTTTATATTTTCAGCAGGGTACATTCTAGTTTTGGTTAGATTTTAACAGTTACTGTAGTACAATTTACGACAAAAAGGCAAATATTTGTGTTGAAATGTTTTGTGTACAGAAAAGAAAATTCTTATACATATGTTCACCAGTCAAAGTGTCAATGTAAAATGATATGCTATTGACAGATGTCACAGATCTCTAGTGGTTTATTATGTATGATACGAGTGTGTATTCTGTGTTGTTCATGATTTAACTCTCGACATTTATTTTAATAAATCATACATATAAAATATAACTGTTATTAAAATACACTAGGCTCTCCACCTCCCCGCCCCCATCCCCAGTGGTTATGTTCCAAGGAGTTGATATGGACCCCGTTGCCAATGATGGCTGGACGGTTGTATCCGTCTGTTCATGCTCTGTCACATATGACCCAGGGGTTATGGCCCCAGAGAATTATGTCCCCAGGAGTAAGGATAGACCCTAGGATCGATGCTGGTTGGATGGTTGTATCCGTCTTTTCAACGCTGATAGAGGACCATACGATTATGGCATATGCAAAACATTAAACCTCTAGCTCATGTAATTTCAGAGAAGATGCTTGTTATACCATATAATAGAAATAATTATACTTGCAATACCATATAATAGACAAGCCATACTTATTATACCATACCAGACAAGTCATGCTTGGTATACCATAAAATAGACAAGCCGCGCTTGTTATACCATATAATAGACAAGCCGTGCTTGTTATACAATATAAGGTATGGAAGTACTAATTATTTTCCCCATAGACACCAATGTTAAAGTGTCACATATTAATGATTTGCTGCAAATTCAACTCAAGTATGGATAATGCAGCAGGGTAATGTTCATATAGAAAACTATTTTTCCACTTGCAAAATCACCAGAAAACGTGGGGTCACAATACATGTAAGAAAGTTCTTGTTTGTTTACTAAACAGTTCAAGGGTACAGCTTATTTTATTGATCGACTGTTTTCATTGTTCACAAAGTGTAAGCATAGAGTCGAAATTTCGAAAATGTTCATCAGTGATCCAGTAAAACCTATTAATACGCTTCTTATACATATAACCACAAAATCAAATAGTAATGGGCAGTTTTCCCCTACTTATAATGCCCGTTTCCATCGAAAAAGGAGGGATTACATTTTATTATAGGAACTAAATTCGACTACACCTCGGAGGTTTACATGTAATTGGTGGTGGAAAACCTATAATAGACAAGTAATGCTTGCTATACAATATAACAGACAAGTCATGGTTGTTATAACATATAATAGACAAGTCATTCTTGTTATACAATATAACAGACAAGCCATGCTTGTTATACCATATAACAGACAAGTCATGCTTGTTATACCATATAACAGACAAGCCATCCTTGTTATATTATTCAAAGGACACGCCGAGCTTGTTATACCATATAACAGACAAGTCATGCTTGTTATACAATATAACAGACAAGCCATGCTATTTATACCATACAAAAGACAAGCCATGATTTTTATACCATAGAAATGACAAAGTAACGCTTTTTATACCATAGAATAGACAAGTCATGGTTGTTATACCATTTAATAGACAAGTCATGCTTGTTATATCATACGATAGACACGCCATGCTAGTTATACAATACAAAAGACAAGCCATGCTTGTTATACCATACAAAAGACTATTCATGCTTGTTATACCATGTAATAGACAAGCCATGCTTGTTATACCATACAAAAGACAAGCCATGCTTGTTATACCATACAAAAGACAAGTCATGCTTGTTATACCATATAATAGACAAGCCATGCTTGTTATTCCATACACAAGACAAGCCAAGCTTGTTATACCACACAAAATACAAGTCATGCTTGTTATACCATATAATAGATAAGCCATGCTTGTTATACCATACAAAAGACAAGCCATGCCTGTTATACCATATAATAGACAAGCGTATTGTTATATCATACAAAAGACAAGCCATGTTTATTATACCTTATAATACGCAAGCCATGCGTGTTATACCATATAATAGACAAGCCATGCTTGTTATACCATATGATAGACAAGCCATGCTTTTTATACCCTATGATAAACAATAAATGCTTGTTATACCATATAATAGACAAGCCGTGTTTGTTATGCGATATAATAGACAAGCCAAGCTGGTTATAACATATAATAGACAAGTCATGTTTGTTGTAACATATAATAGACAAGGCATGCCTGTTATACCATATAATAGACAATTCATGCTTGTTTTACCATATAATAGACAAGCCATGCCTGTTATACCATATAGCAGACAAGCTATGCTTGTTATACCATATAATAGACAAGCCATGCTTTTTATATCACAGAATAGACAAGCCATGATTGTTATACCATATGTAAGACAAGCCATGCTTATTATACCATATAATAGACAAGCCATGCTTGATATACCATATAACAGACAAACCATGCTGGATAATTGATACTATAGATTTTAGTCTTGTTTTAGATTTCCTCGAAGAAAGCAGACTATATAAATCAAAATAATGCGTTCTTATATATATGTACTTGTTTATTTATCCGCTGACGGGCATTTTGTTGAATTACGTATAAAGTATATATTACTACCGTAATACCCCTCTTATTTTTTAATAGTTTTATTTTTATATATTTACGTTAATTTTTAATTACTACTTAATTTCTTCATTTTTCGTCGTTTTATTGCGCATAAAATGACATATTTATGTGTCGACGTGCCGTAAAACACCATGCTTGTTATACCATATAATAGACAAGTCATGCTTGTTATACCATATAATAGACAAGTCATGCTTGTTATACCATATAACAGGACAATGCATGCTTGTTATACCATATAATAGACAAACCATGCTTGTTATACCATATGGTATACAAGGCATGCTTGTTATACCATATAAGAGACAATCCATGTTTGTTATATCATATAATAGACAAGACATGATTGTTATACCATACAATTGACAAGTCGTACTTGCTATACCATATAATAGACAAGTCGTGCTTGTTATACCATATAATCGACAATTCGTGCTTGTTATACCATATAATAGACAAGACATGATTGGACATGATTGTAATACCTTATAATAGACAAGACATGCTTGTTATACCATACAATAGACAAGTCGTACACGTTATACCATATAATAGACAAGCCATGCTTGTTATACAATATAATAGACAAGCCATGCTTGTTATACCATGTGATAGACAGGTCATGCTTTTTACACCGTATAACAGACAAGCCATGCTTGTTAAACCATATAATAGACAGGCCATGCTTGTTATACCACATAAAAGACAAGCCATGCTTGTTATATCATATAATAGACAAGCCATGCTTGTTATATCATACAAAATACAAGTCATGCTTGTTATAACATATAATAGACAAGCCGTGCTTGTTATACCATGTAATAGACAAGCCATGTTGTTATATATAAAAAGAAAAGCCATGCTTGTTATGTCATATAATAGACAAGCCATGCTTGTTATACCATATAATAGACAAGCCGTACATGTTATATCATAAAAAGAAAAGCCATGCTTGTTATGCCATATAATAGACAAGCCATGCTTGTTATACCAAATAATAGACAAGCCATGCTTGTTATACCATACAAAAGACTATCCATGATTGTTATACCATACAAAAGACAAGTCAAGTTTGTTATACCAAATAATAGACAAGCCATGCTTAGTATACTATACACAAAACAAGCCAAGCTGATTATACATACAAAAGACAAGTCATGCTTATTATACCATATAATAGACAAGCCATGCTTGTTATACCATACAAAAGACAAGTCATACGTTTTATACCACAGAATAGCAAGCCATGCTTGTTATACTAGATGATAGACATGTCATGCTTGTTATACCCTATAACAGACAAGTCATGCTTGTTATACCATATGATAGACAAGCCAAGATTGTTATACCATATAATAGACAAGCCATGCTTTTTATATCATAGAATAGACAAGCCATGCATGTTATACCATATAATAGACAAGCCATTCTTTTTGTACCATTGAATAGACACGCTATGCTTGTTATACCATATGATAGACAAGCCAAGCCTGTTATACCATATAATAGACTAGCCATGTTTGTTATACCATATGATAGACAAGCCATGCTTGTTATATCATATAATAGACAAGCCATGCTTTTTATACCATAGAATAGACAAGCCATGCTTGTTATACCTTGTGATAGACAAGCCATGCTTGTTATACCATGTGATAGACAAGCAATGCTTGTTATACCATATAATAGACAAGCCATGATTTTTTACCATTGAATAGACAAGCCATGTTTGTTATACCATATGATAGACAAGTCATGCTTGTTATAGCATATGATAGACAAGTTATGCTCGTTATACCATATAATAGACAAGCCATGCTTGTTATACCATATAATAGACAAGTCATGATTGGTATACCATATGATAGACGAGCCATGATTGTTATACCATATGACAGATAAACCGTTATACCATAGGTTAGACAAGTTATGCTTGTTATAGCATAAAATAGACAAACCATGCTTGTTATACCAAATAATAGACAAGTCATGCTTGTTATACCATATGATAGACAAGCCACGATTGTTATACCATATGATAGACAAACCATACTTGTTTTACCATATAATAGACAAGTTATACTTGTTATACCATAAAATAGACAAGCCATGCTTGTTATACCATATGATAGACAAGCCATGATTGTTATACCATATGATAGACAAGCCATGATTGTTATACCATATAATAGACAAGCCATGCTTGTTATACCATATGATAGACAAGCCATGATTGTTATACCATATGATAGACAAGCCATGATTGTTATACCATATAATAGACAAGCCATGCTTGTTATACCATATGATAGACAAACCATGCTTGTTATACCATATAATAGACAAGCCATGCTTGTTATACCATATGATAGACAAGCCATGATTGTTATACCATATGATAGACAAGCCATGATTGTTATACCATATAATAGACAAGTTATACTTGTTATACCATAAAATAGACAAGCCATGCTTGTTATACCATACATTGTGGTTTATAGTGTGTGGTGTTAATTAAACATGTGTCACTAACAAATGAAATTGACTTTAATAGGTCATTAAATCTGTATAATAAATGTTTATCGAACACATTATATTTATTTAAAGCCTTCCCAATGGGGGTTGGTGGTACACAGGGAATCTGGGAACCTTTCATACTCTCGCTAACGAATATATTCCTTTGGTTCTTCAACTTGCTTGGAGTAAACGTCCGAAACACGGGACCACCCGATTCGCGTCACCATCCGATGGACGAGTTGCCTAAGAACACACCGACGAAACTCAGTGGCGTCGGTGACGGCGGACATTTACTCTACATATTACCATGTTTATATTGATGTCTTTGTTTTTGGATATAATCTTCGGCAATGTGAGTAGCAAAGTTTATTCTGATCAGGGTACATAGTCCAAGCACCTTCAAGAGCCATATGAATCTATTTGATAGTAAGGGTAGGCAAATGTTGGTCCCGGATTTCTATAATCTCTCTCTCTCTCTCTCTCTCTCTATCTCTCTCTCAGACTCTCTCTCTCTCTCTCTCTCTCTCTCTCTCTCTCTCTCTCAGACTCTCTTTCTCTCTCTCTCTCTCTCTCTCTCAGACCAGAACAGCATGGTGATAACAAGTAAATATGTTTAAATGTTAGATTATACCCAAAAAAAGATGTATTCAGTATCGCGTTTAACATGTTTAGGTTCTGTCAGCCCAAGTAGGTTATCATCTGACGTACCCTGGACAGTTTTAATCATATATATACATCAATAAGCCTTAATAACCTTGATAAACAAATAGCGGATAGCGGATTTGAGGTTAGGATCAATAATTGTTTAAAAACTGTTCAAAGTGCATACACTCATATTGACGGTAAACCAGTTTAATGGTAACAAGTTTATACTTCTATATAATGTGTAAAGTGTAGAGGGCGGGGTTGGGAAGCAATGTAGAGGGCGGGGGTTGGGGAGCAATGTAGAGGACGAGGTTGAGGATCGATTGCTAGATCACACCCTCCCATGAACCAGTTTAACGTCAGTCGTTATACTTGTATTTACTCACATTTAAAGTCCCTGATGGAGTCTCGAATTAAGAGTAACCTGTAACTTGTAATTCGTTTTACGAATTTTCAATCACGGATATTTTAAGAACACGTAAATAAACCTATACCTTTAATCAGCACATATACATTATTGTATGACCTGAACACCTGCATAGAGTTTTGATGAACGTTTTTTTCAGTGTAATTTTGCCGTTATTTGGCGGTTAGTTCCTTCACGGTTTAAATTAACATTTAACTTTAATGTAGTTTCCCGAACGCCGGATTCCTATCCCAGCTCCTTCCATCTCCCGACATTTTCTGAAAGTTGGTAATTGAGGTACTGGGCCGACCATAACACTTTTGTTTTTGTTCGCTAACACCAATAAAACCTTTAAAAACAGTTTGTGTGTTGTTTACCGTATAACGTCAATAAAGATAAACTGATACATAGTTAACACTGTTGTCTACAGTGTGAGGGGAGATAACTGGACCCAAAGTTAAACTGATACATAGTTAACACTGTTGTCTACAGTATGAGGAGAGATAACTGGACCCAAAGTTAAACTGATACATCGTTAACACTGTTGTCCTGTTGTCTAGAGTGTGAGGGGAGATAACTGGATCCAAAGTTAAACTGATACATAGTTAACACTGTTGTCTACAGTGTGAGGGGAGATAACTGGACCCAAAGTTATACTGATACATAGTTAACACTGTTGTGTACAGTGTGAGGGGAGATAACTGGACCCAATCCACACCGACCACCAATCCTATCTTAAAGGGACAAATGGCAATCTTGATTTTTTAAATCTCACGGCGACCCGTTAGTTTTTTTTTCATAACTTGCATTTGTTCAATCATTAATATTAATTATAAACCTATTATTAACTGTTAATGATATTGCACCAATATTTTAATACATATAAACCTATGGTAGAATAAGACGAACAAATGAAAACTGAAACATGTATTTAATTATATGCAAACAGATTTAGTCAAAATGATACTGGATACATAAACGAGACTCTAGTTTCAATGCTTGATAAACACTTCAAAATTGCCGTGTGTCCCTTTAAAGTATGGTCCATGGCCAGTTCTATCCGTACATAGACATATTGTATGGTCTACTTTCGTTTTCGAATATATAGTTTAAAAGCATTTTAAGAATGTATCAAAGAATGTAAAAGTGTGTTACACATGTTTAAGCGAAAGAAGTTAACTTTACTAATAGTTTTATATAGTTACATGGATTATAAAGTTCCTATATAATTCTACTTTCGTTTTCACACTTGCTAGTTTTTCGTTTAACGACTGCAGCACTTATTCGAATGTGTAATGGAACAAAATCACGATATTCTCTGTACTACAACACAAACACCTAAGGTAATAGAAACAATATATTACCTTAACAAGATCTAGTCGTGTTGACCTGTAGTCAGCTTTTCCGTAAAATGTTAGGTAGATAATTATGACGTCGTAAGCGGTGTTACAGTAGCTTAATGTGTACTAGAAAGTAATGCAAGTACCGAAAGCCTGTTTAAAGTAAGATACTGTTGTATAAACTAATATTTATTTCCGTACATGTTGAAGAAATGCGTTATCCTTCGTTTGCTAAACAGTTGAATTGAATGTTATTTATAGGCTCATCAACACAGTATATACGTCTACCGCCCCAGAGAGATGGGAAGGAATCGTAGGAATCCGGGAACCGTGCCCTACTCTTATTATCGAATAGATTCCTATGGTTCTTTAACGTGCCCTGGGAATAGATCGATACACGAAACCGCCCGGTTTACGTCGCCATCCGACGGACGAGGCTAAGGGAAAATGTCTTGCCCAAGAACACACCGACGAAACTCAGTGGCATCACAGAGGATTTAATCCGGGGCCTCCGGTTATAAATCCGCCGCGCTACCAACTGCGCCACTCCAGCCCTCTTGTTTGCTAAACAGACGGATTTACAAAAGTAGTATGTAAATAAATAATGCATCAACAGCAGCTGTTAAATATCTGATAAGAATTTAGAATAATAAATAATTTGTTTGTGTAATGTTTTTACGTCATTTTCAACACTTCCTCACTTAAATGTCGAGCTGCCCGTGGGAATCGAACCCGCAACGGTGAGAGGCGAGAAGGTTTTCAACGCAACGTCGTTAACCCCTCGGCCACGGAGACGCTTACAATAATAAAATAAGTGAAGAAACCGGATCAATTGCCTTAATGTAAAGATCCCGAAAGTTTGTGTTTCAGATCGCATATTCTAAATCTACTACATGGATTACATTGACATGTCATAACAGTAACCTGAAGGTAAATGTCATATGCGAAGGTGTACAGTAATAATGCTGAGTCGGGATCAAGGACACTCTTGATTTGTTTTTAAACTCGCAGCGTCCAGTTAGTTTTTCTACATAATATTTTAAAAACATTATTAATACATACATGTATTTGAATGGTTCAACGCAAGTTAGTTTTGCATACTAATTACTGATTATATTGCACCAATTGTATATTAAAACCTATGATCGAATAACAATGTAAAACAGATAACTCTGTTATTATGTTTTATTTATTTATATGCAGGCAGGGTTAAAATCAAAGTGATACTGAAATTAATATCTCGATATGCTGATTGTAAAAGACAATGCCGAGTCAACGATTTTTCTCGGGGCTCAGTGGGAGAGGGACTTTAAACCTTCGGAACACACGCACGCACGTCATTGTCATTGTGCGTCATCGCAGGTCCGTCACCCGTCGTTTAGCTTTTTTCTGAGAGCTGCTTCTCCAAAACAACTTCGCGTAATTTCAAGAAACACCACGGGAACATTGCTTTTGGAGACTTGTACATATTACAATCTGCACCATCCAAAATGGCCAACACAGCTTAATTAAATAAACTCAAACTAATTTAACATGGAACACATCTAAAAGCGTAAACAGAGTTGATGCGGGATCAATAAATTAAGTAACTGGCATTACGTGTAGTTACATGTAGTCCTAAATAAAAGACACGGTGATGAGGCTTTTAATATAATGCACGCTAAAGTTATGTTATATTACTGAACCAATCTTTATGGTGGTGTTTGGAATCGGTAGGTCAAGGTCACGGTAGACTGGGATTATCTTCTGCTTGACCTAAATCTTCGTGAACCTACTTATAAATGTTTGTATTTGGATTGATCGTGAGTTATGTAAGTCAAATGTGGGTCAATGTCGCAGTGAACATAATATTGACACTGAAACTGGGTAAATTTATCATGTTCCAGTTACCTTAACAAACTTTCACGAAACTTTGTATTCATAATTATATTGGAGTTTATTATACGCCAACTGTGGTGGGAGCCAGTACGTCAAATGTCAAGGTAACATTTAAATTAAACTTAAACATTGGCTTGGCCCTATATCTCAAGATATACTTGATATGTATTCATGAAACTGTATAGAGTAGTTGTCATTATGTTACAGGTCATGGTTACAGTGAACTTAATCTAATCTTGATCATGGTTTTGACACTCTATCTCAAGTTGTTTTACATGACTTATGAGCATGTGATACAGCTGGGGTTTACCGGTGTTTATAATACAGCTGGGGTTTACCGGTGTTCACATGACACAGCTGGGGTTTACCGGTGTTCACATGATACAGCTGGGGTTTACAGGTGTTTACAATACAACTGGGGTTTACCGGTGTTTATAATACAGCTGGGGTTTACTGGTGTTTATAATACATCTGGGGTTTACCAGTGTTAATAATACAGCTGGGGTTTACCGGTGTTCACATGATACAGCTGGTAAACGGGTTTATCGGTGTTCACATGATACAGCTGGGTAAAAGCTGAGGTTTACCGGTGTTCACATGATACAGCTGGGTAAAAGCTGGGGTTTACCGGTGTTCACATGGTACAGCTGGGGTTTACCGGTGTTCATATGGTACAGATGGGTAAAAGCTGGGGTTTACCGGTGTTCACATGATATAGCTGGGGTTTACCGGAGTTCACATGATACAGCTAGGGTTTACCGGTGTTCATATGATACAGCTGGGTAAAAGCTGGGGTTTTCGGTGTTCACATAGTACAGCTGGGGTTTACGGGTGTTCAATAGGTACAGCTGGATAAAAGCTGGGGTTTTCGGTGTTTACATGATACAGCTGGGGTTTACCGGTGTTCACATGATACAGCTGGTGTTTACCGGTGTTCACATGATACAGCTGGGGTTTACCGGATACATATCGAGAAGTTAACCGGAACTACTATAACTTCACTAGACGACACTTATAAATGCCCCAGTTACATTTGATAGAAAATATTTTTCCTTACTTAATGAAAAACAAAATCTATCAAATCAACCCTAATCAACATCATTGTTTGAGATTTGATTGATACTTTACAGATAATAATCATTATTGATTATTACAAAAATATTAATAAAACGTATTCTACTCTAAGTCTTCTTACATTCTGTAAGAGAACAGAGGGACGTCGGTTGCCTTTATGTATAACTGTATCAACTGTGCCTTCTGGGGGTATTGAAGTTTTACCCAAACTTAATTTATCTCTACTGCGAATGTTGGGGTATTCAGTTTTATCCAAACTTAATTATTAACACTGCTCCTGCAGGGGTATTCAAGTTTTACCCAAACTATATAAATAACTGTAATGATGGGGAATTAGTACACCAGAGGAAGTTGTATTGGCCGGAAATCAGTATTCGATAATATTTTGAAGCTTTGCCTCTAAGGTGTGGATTAATGGTACGATTTGATAATATGTTGCTTCCTGAAGTTGCTCCACTATGTTCCTCCTCTCCCTTGAAAAACAGCATACGGGTTTTTCCAAATTGTTTCTTAAAAAGTTCAAGACTACAATGAAGTGCTCGGCATATCTATAAATAAAACAATTGGTGGAAGTTTCGTCCGTTGCAATGTGGTATAGTGGTCCACTTCCTGCCTTCAGTAGAGTACCTCTAGTTGTTTCTATTTTTGTACCACCTCTATTTAGTGTTATTCTTGTTGTGGACCTAAATTCTGTTTATGTGGAAGTGGTCACAATTGAATAAGATGGTGTTACCTTTTTGTGAGCTTTCAATGATGTCTTGGTAAAAGTGGTCTCAGAGGGTTTGGTGTTTGGTATCCCATCTGGTTTCTGATGGGTGGATGCTGGTGTCTTGATGGCTGTGTGTGATGTCTTGGAGACTGTGTGTGATGTCTTGCTTAGAGTGGAATATGAGGATGTAGTGTTCTCATCTGATTGCTTGTGGGTGGGTGAAGGTTTTTTGTTGATGGTGTGTGATGTCTTAGTGACTGTGGACTCGGAGGATGCTGGCGTCTTGTTGATTATGTGTGAAGTCTTGGTGAGAGTAGACTCAGTGGATTTTGTGTTCTCATCTGGTTGCTTATGGCTGGGTGGAGTGGTTTTATTGATGGTGTGTGAGGTCTTGGTGAGATTGGATGATGGCGTCTTGTTGATGGTGTGTGAGGTGTTGGTGACAGTGGACTCGGAGGATGCTGGCGTCTTGTTGATGGTGTGTGAAGTCTTGTTGAGAGTGGATGCTGGCGTCTTGTGGTTGGCTCTTGTTGGGGTTCGGTGTAGAGGGCTGATTGGGTCCAGTGTAACAGACTCTACTTCTGAGAGTGTATCATCTGAGCAGTCTTCTAGCCCAAGTGGATCACGTAGATTGATTAACCTTCTAGGACGAGAATATCGCATTGGTGGCATCCGTTGTGGTTCAGTCTTCCCCTTTTTGGGTTCAGGGGACTTGGGGAATGACGTCCTACTTTTGTAGCCAGTCTTGTCTAAGAAACTGCACTGGTAGTGTTGTGACATTTTGGTGTCCTTATAGATCCGAAGAAGGTCGAGGGCATCGCTTCCGCTCACTCCACACCAATAAAATCTTTGTCTGACCTTCATTAAGGTCTTCTTTATACCAAAGTGAGCTACGGCCACGCTATTATGCAACTGAAGAAATATGTCGTTCTTCAAACTAGGCGGTATAATGATCTGTCGATCTACTTTATCGCCCTTATGGAAGATTATCGAGTCCCACCGAGACCAATATTATTACAGTTCTTTGCCATATGGTGCTATTTCACACCAATCTGGTCTCTTCTTTTCTCTTTTCCATGATATCAACTTGGATAGAGAAAAGTCTTGCAACTGTGCCTGTTGAATAGTAGCATCACTTAAGTCAGACTCTGTGCCTTTTTCTGTATTAGTACCTGCCTGACCCTCACCGTTTACATTGCCATACAACGAAGGATCTGATATACAGTCCTGGTCATAATCAGAGTTATACCCTCGTTTGGATCCGTATTAAGGTCGTTGGGTTGTTTGCTTGTAGATGGTTCTGGATTGGAGGTTGTGTACACAACATTTACTGACATAAGTTGTGGGTTGGGATTAAAATCCTTCTGGGTGTATCATCATAAATTAACGTGTCACCTATGGCTTTATGTGTCTCCGCAATATCTATTGGTATAGATATCTCATTCTGCTGGGAGACTAAGTGTCCAGCCTCATTTTCTTTTTCAGAACCATACTTGTTTTCAGCTCTCTCACATTAGGAGCAGTTTTGATCAAGACAAGGTCTGCGCGATAAAGCATCACAGTTGGAGAGAACTCTACCAGGCCTATATTCCACCTTGAACCGATACGAGGACAAGATGTTCAGCCAACGTGCAAGTTGACCCTCACAGTTCTTTAAATAGTAAGTAAGTAAGTATTGGAGACTACCATGGTCACATCGACACTTGAATTCGGTGCCATAAAGGAAGTGATGAAAATGATTTATGGCGCTGACTATGGCGAGAAGTTATTTTCTAATCACATAATAACGTCTTTCGGTTTTTGAAAAACACCCAGAATAGTAGGCAATAACTTATTCTTTTCCATTGTTAATCTTGCTCAACACCGCCCCCATACCTAAATTTGAGGCATCAGTGTCTAAAACATACTGGGAATCTGGCATTGGAAATGCCAAGATGGGAGCGATAGTTAGACGTTCCTTTAATGTCACAAAACTCTTTTCACACTCATCATCCCATGTGAATGGTCTGTTTTTCTCTGCCAGTTTATGTAGGGATTTTGCAATGGTTGAAAATCCTTGAATCACTTTTCTGTAGTTCGAAGCTAGACCAATAAAGCTTTGTGTTTCTTTTAGGTTGCGAGGTCTGGGCCACTCTGCCACTGACTTTACCTTTTCAGGGCAGGATTCTACTCCTGCTTCATTGTTTCGGTGTCCCAAGAAACTAACCACCCGTTGAAGTTTAAGATTAAGATTTGCTTCTAATAATCTGGTGAAAATACTCTCCAAGCTTTTCACTTGACCTTCAAATGTCTTACTTGGTGTCAAGTCATCAAAATATATCAGGAAAATAACATAAGATAGGCCTAATAGAACCTTTTCCATGAGTCTCCCAAATGCTGCTGGACTAGTCATTAACCCAAATGGCATGCGCGTGAATTTCCATTATGGGCTACCAGGTATTGCAAAAGCAGTGACCGGTCGATCAGACTCTTTAATTTGGACTTGATGGTATGCAGATTTGCAGTCCATGGTGGAAAACCAACTGTTCCCTGTTAATTGATCTATCAATGGTTGAGTATCGCCATTGACAATTGATTTGTTTACCTTGCGGAAATCTATACAGAACCTTGTAGTTCCATCTGGTTAAGGCACCATTACGACTGGGGACAGCCAGGGACTACATGCAGGTTCTATAACTCCAGCATTTGCTAATCTCACAATTTCATCTTCAGCTATCCTTCGCT
This sequence comes from Cyrtodaria siliqua, assembly GCA_037043455.1. Taxonomy (NCBI): domain Eukaryota; kingdom Metazoa; phylum Mollusca; class Bivalvia; order Adapedonta; family Hiatellidae; genus Cyrtodaria; species Cyrtodaria siliqua. The sequence continues at coordinate 64,974 of JAWPHD010009841.1, read as the reverse complement.
TAGACAAGGGTATGCGGTAAGGTGCTGTTTTAACTGGTATATTATTTCCAGTTTCAATGGTAAATTCCATTGCATTTGTAAACCGAAGATCATTAGAATCTTTAGAACATATCTCCTGGTATTTTATTAACAGTTGTTTGAAAACGAGCTTCTGCTCTACAGTAAATTCATTGGAGCATCTAATATAAATCTCTTCTAAGTGAGACGGTAAATTCTGTTGAGTTTGTTTACTTACACCAGGGTCTGTAGTGGTGGCTGCACCAACAGTCTCGTATTTTATATTATCGACAGATTCTAAATTTGCCGCAATAGTGCCCTTATGTAGTTTACAATTTTCTGTTCCTAAGTTTGCTAATCTTATTGGTATGCAACCATCCTCAGGGTTTACAAGTGCGTTTGCTACTAATAACTCACTACGCTCAAACAATTCTTGTTTTGGTTCGGTGATGCCTGCTCGCTTTCGATTGAAAGGATCCAAAGGCTGCCCCATTATAATAATTTCGGATTCAAGAGGTATGTCTACTGTTTCTTCACTGCAACCCTACACACACTAGGAGAGTTGGTGTTGGAATGTTCAAAACAAGAAAGCTTCTCCCCATTTACTGTAAGTAGATTATTTTCAACTAACAAATTGCATCGGTCCCTCATGAAGTCATGATCTAAAATGCCATAATTTTGTATTTCAGCTACAAGAACATCTATGTTGAAAGTTTGAGATCCTAGCTGCAGGTCACTTTACCATAGAATGACGAGACTTCACCCGTGTGTACAGGCTGTATTGAAGGACATACATTTGGAGGTAAATGTTGTAGGAATTCTTTATTAAGAATAGTTACTGCAGAACCACTGTCCACTATAAAAGTTAGGGATTTGTTTAATACTTTAGCTTTGACAAAATACCCATCTTCAAACCCTGAATTTGGTGTAATATTGCATGCATCTTTTGGCCCATTTACTACTGTCGACCTGTGGACCTCCAGTTCAACTGAGTCCAGTTTGTTCATTTTGGTTTCTCCAGTTTGGAGTCGGTCTTTCTTGTCGATTAGAGAGATGTGTACCCTGTCTATAAGTCTGCCTATATGGAGGATTTTGGTGATAATAGTGATTTTCTCCCCTGAACTGATTATTTTGATGTGCTCTTATGGGTGGCTGTGTTTTATTTTGATCTTGTATGTTAACAAATTGATCCAATTTGTTTGATAAGGTTTCAAGAGTTTGGCAAAGTTTTGTCATATTCTCTGAGTTTTGCTGATTTGGAGTAGTTACCCCACCCACATACTTCATTCGGAGGCATCTGACAGTTTGTTTGCCTCCATTTTGGTGGCAATTTCTCCTGCTTGAGAGATATTATCAATGCTAAGTTCCCTTAGCAGCTTAGTCGAAATCGAATACTGCTATCATTTATCGCATCGGTAAACTGATATAAGGCGATTACATCTATAACCTCATTTGTGGTATTTGGGTATGCCTTTCTAGTTAAGTGAGATCCTCATTTCCATCATATTTCTGGGGTTTTATGTGCTTGCGGTTATCTCCCTTAGACTGTATTGCAGTATTGTCGTGTCTGTTTTCATTTTCTAAAGGCCTGTTTTGATAGACCGTTTCATTGGGAGATTAACTCACAAAGGGTTGGTCATTGTTATTGTTTTGCCCTAATGGATTTTGCAAGTCGTTATTTTGTCGTTCAATGTTTTGTAGCCTATGGTGCATTTCTTTATTCATTGAACTAAATCTAGCCATTTTCTCATTAATAGCTTGCATTTGATTAGCCAGGGTCATTACAGTGCTTTGAACCTGTGTAGTCATTTCATGGAGTTGATGCTCAATACGCCTTTCAACTCTGTTAAAATCTAACGGTGATCTGGTATCATCATCGGTTGGTGATTGTGGATCTGCAATTGACTCTACTTCTAACGGATTTTCATTATCAGATTGATCCATGTTTAACCGTTATTAATATTAATGTTTGTTTTATTTTAATTTCAGAATACCAAGCTGATTCACAGTCAGAAAACGATGTATTCTGCACCAGTTGGTGGAATTACCCGGATGCTAATAGCCTATGGTTGGTGTATTCACCGAAAGTTGGTGGAAATATAATTAACACCAAGAATAACTGATATTGGTGGAATATCACCAAGTAATTGGTTGACTGAATGTTGGTGAAAAACACCGAACTGACTTTTCACCGAATATTGGTGAAAACACCAGGAGTAACTGATATTGGTGGAATATCACCAAGTAATTTTCACCGAATGTTGGAGGGAATCATCACAATTTAGATTCCCTTATATTGCTATATTTGTCTGAAGATGCCATTTAAATAATTAGTATAACTGTTAAGAATTGTTGACAGTCGGTGAAAATGTAACTTCCAATGGAACTTTCACAGTGTATACCAGAGTGGTTTATCCCACTTCTGACACCAAAGTGTAGCGCCTACCCCCACTCGGGGTAACTACCATCGTATAAGGGTTCTTGTCATGGATGTTTTGCCAAGCGGTCGGGCTACTGCTAAGTTTTATATTGGTTGGTGTTAAAGATCTAACAACTCATTATGACCAGTTCATTGTTGTTTATTATGTTTACTTCAATATATATACAATAAAGCTTATAGTCTATTCAGATAAGAATGTGTGTTCCTTTTCTCCCACCTAAATATCTATTAAACCGACTCACCAAGACTATATGTGAATTTAGGGGTACCAATTCTGGTGGAAAGAGATGTAAAATTTTTATAAGCCTATATTAGATCTCCCTAATCAACAAATAAATAAAAAGGGGTTCTCCACCAATACTGGAGGAATATTATTACTACATCAAGTGTTGACCACCCACCATGTTTTCCGTAGTCTCGGTGGACACTTTGATTGTTGTTGTTTTTAATTAGGGGAGAGCTAAAAGCTGACTGCCTTCTATGAGAGTTACTTCGCCTCTCAAGAAAAATACAACAAACTCGGCTTTTATACTGCGAGAGGGGCAAAGATGACGTCACACATGCGATGTGACGTAGGCGACTCGACGTCACATACCGAAGTCACTTCGGTGAAAATTGGGCTCAAACGTAAAGGGTCTAACCATTACGGACGGGGTCGAATAAAGCCGAGAACGCTTTACTTCGAAATCGGATGAAGAAACCAAAGGATATCCGAATGATATTTTAGAATCGGCAATGATGGTAAACAACCAATTTGGCTGATTAAATTCACTAATTAAGACTACAAAACGGCGAATGCTTCATCGGTACTTAGCAGAAAGGCAGATATGTGACTTGGTGAGTGATTTCTACAAGCATGTTGTGCGCAACACTGAATTTAAGGTGCAAATACCTGAAACTAAATGTCGTATGGTGCGCGGCCAAAAGTTTCACAAATATAAACAAGTGTACATGAGAGGAAATTGAAATGGTCGTCGTAACAATATAAATACATAACAATACGTGTCGTCTATTGTATATATAAATGCATAACAAGCTACAATATCTTCTCACTTACCCACGATATGTAACGTGGTCGAAATGGTAATGTTGCAGTGAATCAGTTTAACAATAAAAACGTAATGCTTTGGGCACTATATATCAGGGTAACATGAGTTCGTATCATTTTGATGCTGGTCAGAGGCTTAACTATGTTGGTCAGTGGCAATAGAGCGTTTCCATGGCCTGGACAGTAAAGAGGCTGCGTCTAAAACGTTATCGCCTCTCACTGCTGCGGGTTCGAATTCCACTTTGTCAAGTGAGAAAGTGCCGATTCTTACGGATGGCAGGAGATATACAGTACTGGTTCTACCTATTAAAATGCGGTGATCTGCCTCTACCACAAAATTAATTGACCTTCATATTTGGCCTAGCATGCCGCCTAATGTCTAACGGAGCATAAACGCTTGTTTACTAAGGTTTTTATGTTAAAAATATATTCTAGATGTCAGGTCAATTTGGCCTTGACCTTTGACCTTCTAACAAAAACAAATAACTGATAGGGGTTGTTGTTTAACCAAGAGGACTGTTTGTATACAATTTTAAAATTGTAGGTCAAATAGTTCAGGTGGGAATGTAAGTGACCTTGGCATTTGATCTACTAACCAAAAAATCAATAGTGGTTGTTGTTTTAACTTGGGTACTATTTCTGTAAGGTTTCAAAATTATAGGTCTAATAGTTACAAGTTACAGTGGAGAAAAAGTTTCTCAGGATTCAGTCAATGTGACCTAGGAACCTAAAAGCAATAGGCTTCCTCCTGTCACCAAGGGCATTGCATCTATGAAGTTTAATAAGTGTATGTATTATATTTCCGAAGTTATCATGTGAAAAGCAATTCCTCCTCTCAACAAGGACAATGTGCTACAAAGTTTCATGAGTGTAACTATTATATTCCTGGAGTGATCACTTAGAATATATATATTGGTGACATTGACCTTTAAATTAGTGATCCCAAAAGCAACACGGTTCCTCCTCTGACCAACGGCAATGTATACAAGTCAACAAACGAATGCATATTGCCACAAGAGGTCATACGTAGCTTGACTTTTAACTTACTGAACCCCAAAACAATAGGGTTTTACCAAGGGCTATATGCCTAGGAAGTTGCATGAGTTATTCTTTCGAAGTTATCACTCGAAATTGTATTTCCATATGACGTCATGGGGACCTTGACCTTTGACCATCTTACCTCAGACCATGGAAGGACGTTGATGTTGTTTTGCAAATGGTGGTCACACGTTATTAAGTTTTTTGATTCAGCTAGCATATATTTAGTTAATTTTACACATTAAACCTTACTAAACGAGACCTTTAAGTTTTGTGATTTTCAATTTAGACCCCTCGCGACTTTGCTAGCGTGCCGCGCCAAAACTTTAGATAAACAAACTTAATTGTCTGTATAGTTTTCATACTGAAAACGGTGGATATCTTTAGTTATTTAACTTAAACATGGAGGAAAGTTTCTTTTTTTCCTCAGTATAGGTTGATCTTAAGAAATGATCTGCTGAAATATATTAGCACAGTAAATTATTCTTTACATTTTCAGCAGGGTATATTCTAGTTTTAGTTAGATTTTAACAGTAGTACAATTTACGACAGCAGCAAATCCTTCTGTTGAAATGTTTCTTTCTGTACACACTGTATATAGAATTATTATTATTATTTACACATGTTCACTAGTCAAAGAGTCAATGTAATCTAGTTATGTTAAACGTTGCCCTGTTCAAGTTACATTTCTCTCATTCTGACAATTTTACATTGTAAAGTATGCCAGAGTAACTGGATATCATTGTAAAGTAACTGGATATTAGTGTAAAGTAACCAATAGTAACTGAGTAAGCAGGAGTAGATAGATAGCATTGTAAAGTAAGAAAGAGTAACTGAATATCATTCTAAAGTAAGCAAGGGTAAGTGGATATCATTCTAAAGTAAGCAACGGTAAGTGAGTACCGGATATCATTCGAAAGTAAGAAAGAGTAAAGAGTAACTGGATATCATTTTAAGGTAAGCAACAGTGGGTAGCTGGGTATTATTGTAAATAAACATGAGCAACTGAATATCATTGTAAAGTAAGCAAGAGTAGCTGAATATCATTGTAAAGTATGCATGGGTAGATGATTATCATTGTAAAGTAAGCAAGGGTAAGTGGATATCATTGTAAAGACGTCGTTCACAATACTGGTGTCACTTCGAAAATATGCCGACCGCTTCATTAAAAGAGCGACCTCTATTTTGTTGTTTACATATATTAAATATATAGTGTTATATATCACTGCAAAGTCCATTGTTTTCATGTTGGAGTGCTGATAATATTATCGATAAAACTGGAATTTTGTAATTGATAAAACATGCGAACTACTGAAATAAACGTCAAAATGCTGATGTCCCGCGTTACATTTCCTGTTCTATAGTAACGAGTAAAAACTGCTATTTGCGTAAATTGGGCGGTATTTTTTTTTTTGAAATCTTGATATTCGTTAAATGACATCTGTTCCCTTCCGTGTCGTCATGACAAATTTTCTGTGTTCCGTTCGAAAAAGCAAAGAAAAGCAAGATAATGAAAAGCGTCTGAAATGTCCCAGGGAAGGTAATTGCGTTTAATAACCATTATTTATTTGTTATGTACTTCAGTAAATACACCGAAAGTATACTAATATTATATTTTTTTTCTTAATTTCATTTTTTATCATGATTTTAAAGTAAAACAAGAGGCCCAGGAGGGCCTGTATCGCTCTACTGGCTATATGGATGCTCTGATAGGGAACACACCACCAACAATATGCGCAACTAGGCTTGATACTGATCATTCCCTGATCAATTCGGTCAGGGGTTCAGGAGAACATAGTCCGGACAAAATGTGTGTATTAAAACATTTAAAGGACAATAACTCAGCCAAAAAATCCTTCAACCAAAATATGGCGATGACATGCATAACTAGGCTTGGTACTGATCAACCTTGCAAGGTTTCGTTGAAACCCAGCCAAGGGTTCAAGAGAAATAGTCCAGATAATGTTTGTGTAGTAAATATTTTAAAGGGCCATAACTCAGTCAAACACCATTGAATCGGAACATACTGATGATATGCACCACTAGGCCAGGTACTGATCATCCCTGCAAAGTTTCTCTGAAATCCGTCAAGAAGCTCAGGAAAAAAAGTCTGGACAAAGTTTATGTATTAAAACATTTAAAGGGCCATAACTCTGCCAAAAATCATTCAACTAGAACACGGTTACGATTTACATAACTAGATTTGGTACTGATCATCCCTGCAAAGTTTCATTAAAATGTATAAAATGAGAGCCCTATCGTCTTAATGAGGCGAAATACAGCATTTTTAACTAAAATCGATTATTTTTTGCTTAACCGTGTAGTCATTTGTGTTGTCAATTATCTAAAACTTTATAAAACCTATGTTTTTGGACAGATACGTAGTCCATGGTATATTCATTAGTCTAAATTTCTTTTGATGATTTACGGAAATTAGCAAACCAGTCTCGCATTTTTTACGGAAATATACGAGGTCTTAATAGTTATATAGTAGTAGGTACAAAAGTAATTTATCGTATTGGAAATCGTTTACGGAAATAGACGAGGTTTACCGAACGTTTACGTGTTTCTTGAAAAGAAGGAATTGTCCGCCATTTTACTGTGCGAAAGTTTGGATACATTGTAGAAGTTTGGATACATTCAGGTTCGTATTTGGAGATGATTCTATATTGTATTTGTTCATTTGATATTTATTTTATTGCATCTGTGCTACTGTAGTGGAAATGTTCATCAATTCTTAGATGAAAATTATATCATCTGATCGCGGATTTGTATCCGGAGTCCCCGGCTTCAATCCTCTGTGGTGCCACTGAGTTTTGTCCGTGTGTTCTTAGGCAAGACACTTTCCCTTAGCCTCGTCCGTCGGATGGGCTCCAGTGTTCCTTTTTGTTATTTTGGGAATGGGGGCGGGGGCCCTCAAGTTTGGAAAAAATAGTCGTAAACGTCAAAATTGGGGTCAAAGATGGGGAAAAAATGGATCTACTAGTCTATTCTGAGAAATGTTATAGTGGTATATAATTCTATTTAGAAATTTAATAGAAATCTTTTTCTTTTCTGCGTGTGTCCTATTTATATATGTTTTAAAAACTACATAACTTTGGGAATTTTGTCTATGTAATTGGAATAAGAAACATACTATTTTACATTGTGAATGGTGCCGATATTCGGCCCCAAAAAACAGCCAAAAATGAACACTGGAGACGTAAACCGGGCGGTCCTGTGTATCGGTCTATCCTCTGAGAACGTTAAAGAACCATATGAATCTAGTCCATTATAAGAGTAGGGCACGGTTCCCGGATTCCTATGTATCCTTCCCCTCTCTCTGGGGCGGCTGTAATTAACCTATGCTGTATTGATTAGCCGTTAAACAACATTCAATTCAATTATAGTTGAACTATTGTTATCATGTGAATGGAAGTATTGCTTATTGGCAGCAATACCCATGCAATATATAAAAAAATGATTATATTTTTGTTGTTCTAGTTAGCGTCTTATGGTTTTAATGGTCAGTTAACACTTAAGTAGACGAATACTATGGTATGTTAGGCCCTTCCCCAGTGGAATCAACGTAAAGATCACTGTTACTAAACATAGACAAATGGTTTCCGCTCAATAACCTTAATTAGGAATGAGATATTGCTATGAAACTGTATGGGTATGGAATGGAATCTTTGGATTTCATATGCAAAACGATCCTCTTCAAAAAAATCTTTCGCATAGAACTGTCCACATATATAACGTTTACGTTATATCTTTTCTTCTTATCGCTATTTTGTTCGTCGTCCGTCGCTGTTGTCTTCCGTCGTCATCGTAAACATTTAAACAACATCTCTAAAACCACAGGGCGAACTTTCATTACACTTAACAGGAACGATTTCTGGGTGGTTATCTCTCAATGTTATTCAAAATCTGGCAATCAACCCAGAACTCGGGTTGTCATGCCAACAGAAGGAAAATATATGAAGGTGGGATATAGTCCTGCAGTTTTATATTCCAGGAAAGTCCATTATAAACCCTTACTAAGCATAATAATGCTGAAGCGACATTATTATAGAAAACTTTAAACACCTCGTCTAAACCCAATTGCCAGATGTCGACGTCATTTTATAGAAATGGTGATTTGGTAACCATTTACCAATATTGTCAATATTGTTCAAACTGGGTTGATTCACTAAAAACTATGACCGCAAGGGACGAGTCTTATCTTTTTCCTATATGGCTATTTTTCTGTATTGAACTTTTTAAAAATTAATAATTTTCTCCTGTAAAGCCACTAGTCAGATTTTAAAATAATTTTATATAAATGGCGTTTTTGTGACCCTTTACCAAATATGGCTATTTAGAAAAATCTTTACAAATATATTAAAATATCTTCTCATCTATAATCGCTGGCCAGATTTCAAAATATATTCATGTAAATGGTATCTGGGTGTCTATTATCCAGTAGTGCGATTACATGCCCTCTTGGGTCTTTTGTTTTAAAAGCTTACATAAGTAAATGGGCAAACTATAGATAAGCCAAAGTTTAAATATTTAGGAGCAAGTGACTTAAAAAATAATTTTCGCTTCGCACTGTGAGTTGGTTCGATCAAATTAATTCACTTACTTTTAAAAATAAAAAATAAATAAATTGTTTTCTTAAATAAAATGATTAAAAATATTGCTGGTTCATTTTCAGAGGGTTTCAGTTGTGTTTTTTTGGTGTGTTTTTTTCAAACTTTACTTATTTTCACATTATCATAATATCAGGCGAGGGTAGCGTGCATTAGTTGCGTTATTGTAATAGTTTGTAGTCTTGATCGTCATAGACGCTTGATTGTAAATACAAACGTCTTGATCTGTTGTGTAGAAGCAAATTTGAAACTGGCCGGGAACCACGTGACAATAAATGTTTTATTTGTTTTTTATTAAAGTATTTTAGTTTGTCGATATAATGATGACGTTTCCCTCTTTGTTTATATATAAATTTATTGTCTTTTTGACTTTCTGTGTATCTTGGATAGGAGGTGTCTCAGCCAATCAGAAATGTTACCAGTGTATCGGCAAAAATCCAACTTTGTCCAGGAGGACTGTTAATGACGTTTGTCTTGAAAACAAACAAGCCTCGCAGATGATCTAGACTAAATGGTTTGACAACATTAAAAGTCACAGGGTAATCCTTATTTGTGTCAAATTTCAAATTTAGAAACAGGCAATACATTGTACAATAATCAAAGAAAATAATCCTTTGAAACAAATATCGCATCATAATGATTATGAAACACAAAATACTAATTTTTGGTTAATTGACACATTTAAATGTAAATTAAGAAACAGGCTATTTATGCTACTTGTCCATTTACTTTTCCAATGATAAACACTAATTAAGGTTAAAATGTATAAGTTTGACTATATTAAAAGTCGCTGAACAGCTCAAATTTAGTCAAATAGATTTAACTTTATCTTTCAGAATGACCCATATAAATAAAAAAATTGTCGATCTTTCTAAAAGAAGATATAAAAAGCAGTACATTTCGGAAATTGTTATCTAGTCCATTAAAATTCTTTCATTTAAATGCTTGATTCTTTGCATAGGAGTTCCAACAATTTCAATCGTTATTCGAGTAATTCCACAGTGTGTTGCAAATTGCGGGTGCTGAGAGCAAATAAGGCGATTACTTACCAGTATGAACACACATCCGCTTATTTTACCTCCATTAGACCTATCCTCTCTGTGTAGGGTATAACCCTATGGTAGAAACTCTCTACGTTTAATATCAGGTGTTAGCCATGTTTCAGTGCCAACGAGAATGCCAGGCTTTTCTATGTTTACTAGAATCTTAAACTTTGTTGACAACAGATCTGAAATTAACATTTAGTACTTTTATTTTGCGATAGTGATTTTTGTGTTTTATTGAGCTACGTTTCTCAGACTTATTTGGAGTAGATGTCAGGAATTGGTCCAGGTCATCAAGCACACTGTAGCTGCTGAGAGAGGAAAAGGTAGATGTATCAAAATAACTGGAACTAAAATTTGGTAGCCCACATTTCAAACACAGCCATGAATAGCTGTCATGGTTAACATGTTTATTGCATGTATATTTTTCCATACTTGAGCATACTCTGTGATACCAACTATCACAACCGTCACCGACATTACTTTTCACAGCCCGTCCAGAGTATCCACAGGGGTATTTCGGTGGCCTAGGTCCGGAGTTCATTCCAATATCATGCGAGAGAGTAACCAACAAAAAACTTAGGTATGCTGGTATGGAAAGCCTCGGATGCCTTCTGTTGGCCTTTTGCATTTTGTGCAGTACGCTTTGTAAGTCGTCTTGTGCTTTTTCTAAGTTGTGATGTGCATTTTCTAAGTTGTGATGTGAATTTCGTACGCTTTGTAAGTCGTCTTGTGCATATTCTAAGTTGTTATGTTCATTTTCTAAATCGTCCTGTTCATTTCGTAAGTTGTTATGTGCATTTTCTAAGTTGTAATGTACATTTTCTAAGTCATCATGTGCATTTCGTAAGTTGTTATGTGCATTTCGTAAGATGTGTTGTGCATTTTTTAAGTTGTCTTGTACATTTTCTAAGTTGTTATGTGCATTTTATACGTTGTCTTGTGCATATCTAAGTTGTTATAATGTGCATTACTTAAGTTGTTATGTGCATTTTTTAGGTTGTCTTGTGCATTTTAAAAGTTGTTATGTGCATTTCGTAAGTTGTTATGTGCATTTTCTAAGTTGTTATGTGCATTTTCTAAATTGTCTTGTGCATTTCGTAAGTTGTTATGTGCATTTCGTAAGTTGTCTTGTGCAAACTACTAAAAAAAAAGGAGGGCTAGGTGCTCCTTTGTTCCAGTTTTCTGATTTATGGCGAGTTATGGCCCTTTGACATTTTTACTTTAAATTTCTTGTCGGCGCTACTCCTCCTAAACGGCTTGTTGGATTTCTACAAAAATTGGCAGGAAGATTCCGTATGATGTCTAGTTGTGCAAAGCGTGGTATATCAATGAAATCTTGGACAAGTTAAAAAACTAGCTAGATATTGTTAGTAACGACAGAGTTATGGCCATTGATTTATATTGTATTTTCCTTTGTTAAATCTGTAGTTACTTCATTTTTATTTGATCTTTACCATATCTGTTTAAAATGTTAATATAAACCCCCAAACCCATTTTTATGAAATTTCATTCATAGAAGAAAGTGAGACAAATTAAAAAATACCCATGCCAGAATAGACACAGCAGACTTATTGTCCATGATTACCAGGTGAGCGATCTAAGGCCATCCTATCCCTGTTGTTTTTGCAATTTTATGTCGACAACCCTTGATAAAAGAGCCGTTTTAGCAGTAAAAGAGCCGTTTTAGCAAGTAGAGCGTCTTGGGCCTCTTGTTTTTAAAAAAATGGCATTTTGTTTTTAAACAAATGCACTTAAATGTCATCTCTGCAAACTGCAAACTCCATCGTTTTTAGTTACTAAAATGTTTACAAACTTTCATTTGAGCATCATTGACCTTTTTATTTTTAAGTCCCGCCCCTGTTAGGCGAGACATGTGAATCCGCGGATTTCTTATTTATTAGTTATTTTACGGGATATTTTCAACAAATATTGACTTGTGGGTGAGTGGGGTTTTTACACTGGTACCACCTTCATCTCGATAAACATCACATGGAGAATCGTTTCAGTTGGGAGCCAGCGACTGGAACGCGCGTTTCCGGTGTCTACAAAAACTACACGCTCGTATTTTTTACGAAATCGGGCTTTCCACAGGGGCCAGCGGAATAAAATAAATTAAAAGGACTAAACTTATGGCGCTCCCGTTAAACAACTAATAAAAAAATGGTGCCTTATGGACAATAATTGAACAAAAAAGTGGAAAATTTACCACATTAAAGTATGAAATACTTGTTTTGTGACATTCGATCAATCTGTGATGGGAAATTTCTTCCTTCAACTCATCACTGTACAAATATAACATAATGTGATGTTTTAACAGGAAGATAAAGATAAACTTTATTAATACAAAAGACCAAATGGCCTATCAGTATACAATACAAAATACACATCATATTTATAATTAAACAGTCAATGGTTAGCAGTCATCAGTTTTAACAGTATTACTAGTATGAATATATTCATTTCAAACATGTATTTATACATATAATCGTTATAACCTTTTATTTTCTGATTTTCTTAAGGTAAGGCTTACATCAAAGTAAAAAAGTATATGACTTTTCACATCAGACAGATATGTCATTGACTTTATATGATAAATAAGCAAGTAAGAGGAGGAATTCCCCTATATTATATCGTAAGTTTCGTTTCTTTTTTGAAAGCTTTTAAAAATATAAATAGCGAGATTTCTAACAATTTTAACATTTTTTGATTGCAACAATTCTATAAATTTGGGTATATTTGGTCTTTTCCAATAAAACTTTTTAATATACACCTCTCTAAAATCATAATAAAGTGGACATTTTAGTATAAAATGAAATTCGTCCTCTAAAGAATTATAAAGTTTACATTTTCTTTCTGAAAGTGGTATTTTTGTAGGTTTGTGCCACCTTCCAGTCTCTATTTCAAGTCTGTGAGATGACACTCTAAGTCTAGTTAATGCTAATCTAAATTTCTTGATAGTAACGTTATCTAAGTAGAGTTTAAAACTGAATTCCGAGAATAAAATGTAACAATTGGCTCTAGTTGAATTTGATAAAATTTACATTTCCCACCCCTTGAAAAAAACATACATCATAAAATCCTAATCTTTCAAGAACATTTTTCACAGATCTCACCCAAGAAATCTTATTTGGATATTTGTCTAAGTCTGCTAAAAGTGTATTATATGCAATTTTAATATATTTTAACTCATTGCATTTCAAAAGTTTAAACCAATAACGAATAATAGCTTTCATTCTATATTGTTGTAATGTAGTTCTTCCTAACTCTCCATAAATAAAATCGTTTTGAGTTTGAATTTTTACTCCTAATAAATGTTTACAAAATTGTAAATGAACTAAAGGAAGTAAAACCCCATTCCATTTCATGATTGAAAACTAAAAACCATATATTAGTAAGTTTTTAAGATTTTAATTTTGGCGCTTTTTTACTTGGAATTTAGAAAAGTGCATGGGGCGCTCATAGGAATGAATACGATATTGGTTTTGTTAGGATATTCTGTACGCACATATATTTAAAGGAATAATTCTTTCAAATGTTTTCGGCGCTATTACCATCCACAGCTGGTACGGCAGAATGAGATCTTACAGAAGCAATACATTATATAGTTGCTAAAATAGAAATATTTGTGTTTTGTGCAGCAGGAGCGGTACATAATTATGTGATGAACATAATATATAATGATTTATGTTTTAGTGAACAACATAACACCATGCTTGCCAACTTTGGACAGGCCTATTTCTGATCTCAAAGTAGGAAAAACTAGCTTGAACAGGAGAGAATGTTATCGTGCTAGTCCTTTAAAATCATCGCATAATTTATGCTTACAAACCTCAGTATAAAACATTACAAAGTTAAAACATGGATTTTATATACTTTAACACATTATTTTGTTTTGGCATTCTTTTAGAAGCATGCATGTGAAACAAGTATGCATAGACAAGGAATGGATAAGATGAATGATTTGTGATTCTTCATACTTGTATCATATTTGTATCATACCACATTAGACCAAGGCAAAGACCAACTTATCAGAGATAAAAGATAAGATTGAATGATGTGTGAGTTTTAATATTTGTATCATCATGACCATACCACTTTAGACCAAGACAGAGACCATATTATCAAAGATAAAAGATAAGATCGAATGGTTTGTGATTCTTTGCATTTTTAGTTACCACATAACATTCTTTAAGTAAAGGGATCCCGAAGGCCCAGTGAATAGCATCTTAGACTCTGAATCCGAAGGTGACGTGTTCTAGCTTTACCTGCGCCATTGGGTTCCTTTTGTGTGTCCTTAGGCAAGGCACTTCCCTTAGCCTCACCGCTGCGGGTTCGAATCCCACTGGGAGCTCGACTTGCCAAGTGAGAAAGTGTTGATTCTTACGGATGACGGGAAGTTTATAGTACTGGTTTTAACCAGGAAAATTGGGGTGGTCTGCCTCTACCACAGACAAATTGACCGTCATGTATGGCCTTGGCCTCTCATTGGGGAAGCTTGAAGTAACTACTGTGCTGAACACAATGTAATACGTTGAAGTAAACTATGCCACTGTATAACACATAAAAATATAACTATTACCTACAAGACCAATTTATCCACAAAATTATGATTCTCATTTAATACCCATTATATGATACTTATACAAAAGGAGCAGTACATGATTCTTATATCAAACTGTTTATATACAAATAATTTAATTAAGTATCATATGAGAAACATATACAAGTTGTAAAATATATTATTCATAAAAAGAAATAAAAAATTGTGTTTTAAATTTTCGGGGGAGCATATAGTCGCCGCTTCGTCCGTCTGTCTTTCTGTCCGTCCGTCACACTTTTGTTCGGAGCATATCTTGAAAACTACTGATGGGACTACAATGAAACTTCATACAGTGCTAGAGGGCAATTAGAGAAAGTGCAGAGTGCAAGAACCATAGCTCTTTCTTCATTCAAATTAGAGTTATTGGCCTTTGTAATTTTATACTTAGATTTTTTTATCCGGAGCATAAACTACTAATGGAACTGCAAATTGAAAACTGCGGGATGATACAAGGCCATATGATAAGTTGAGGATACATTTCGGGGAGCATCCATCGGTTCCGTGGATTGTTTTGTTTTTTACTTTTCAAAACATTTCATATGTAGGACCTGGTGCGTATCTGCGGCTATGCGCCTGATATAGGAATCATATGCTAATCTTGCGATATCATACGGTTATCATATGAGAATATATCTATAAAATGTGTGTATTACATGGGAAAATTGCCTATGTACCTGATAAGACTAGATTGTACAAAGGAATTAGAATAAAATAGATAATTAAATAGAGAACAATGATAAAGAATGATTTGAAATCATTCAAATGTCTTTAGTGAGATTAAGCTTAAAATTGTGCAAGAAAAACCCTTTCCAATCGAAAAAAGCTTCATTGTTAGCAAGGGGTTAATACTATGTCTACAACAGCTAAGGATGTGGGTAAATGAGTGTCCAGTTTACATGTTCCAATCTTAGTCTCAGTTCCAGAAGTGTCTTTGGTTTGTTTTCAGAACACCACCGGCAGCTCCAGCAAGCTGAGGACAAAGGATAATTCTCTAAGTGGATTTGAGAAAAGGGTTGGTTTTCAGTGATTAATAATTTCTCGAGGACAGACTGTGTGGGAAGCTTGGCTGTGATTGAACAATGCATGCTGAGAAGATGAAGCAAATCTTGTCCATCCCATATCAACAGTTTACTTGAATGTTTATAACTTGTATTTAGAAAGAAGTTTCACAAATATGTGTAAATGTTACATTGATTTCTGTTCAATACTACATTTAGAAGGCATAATAATAAAAAATAAGTTTCAAATGCTGAATGATGACGATGTTTGTACCTTCTATGTAAGTGCGAGGATCCACCATGTTGGATTTTCCTATCTGCCTCTATGCAAAATCTGTCAAGTTTAATAACCAATATGACTGCTCACAATTGCTTTAAAAAAATCAGAAGAATGACATATTGTCAGTTAAATTTATATACAATAGTGTTGTGTTAACTTTAATTTTATAGCCAGTATATTAGAAGAAATATTTTCTGAAAATGTCATGTAGCGGATTTGGAGAAACCTGTCTGCTATTTTTAGCTCCTTGTAGAAAAGGTGCTGTTTTCTGATGTTTTCTTTAGATAACCGATCAAATTCATTATTCAAATTAGATGCTAATGATACATGGTACTATGGGAAATATATGAATATAATTATTATTTTTTTGATCAATTCTATTGTTCAATCTAGGTCATAGTTGGTCTACTGCGGAGCTTAGTTTTATCAAACTAATTTGACATTCATAAGCGTTCATACATCAAATTATTTATCTATCTTAAGTTTACTCTTTCAATTGCATTTTTTCTTTAATTTTTATCTTTTAGCATTTGTAAGTGCCAGGTCAATAAATAAAGCAAGTATTCACACATAGCTGGTTGAAAATAGTAGAGCGCAATACAACAGCTGATGACACGTTTTGTGTATACAACAACGAAATAAAACCTTAATTTTGGCCTAAAAAGTTTGCATATTGTAAAATTAAAACATTTAATATTTCATTTCAAGCAGGTGATCGCATTTTCTCGGTAAAAAATGTTTTTAAACGTTTTATTGTCAAAATATCTGTTATAAAACCCTGCTAATATAAGCTTTCCCCTCGCTTAATGAAATTAAGGCGGGACCATAATGTCATTTAGCTTTTTACATCCTCCTGTTTTACAATTTCGAAAGAAACCTGAAAAATAGATTTATAATAAAGAATTATTTTGGTGCCAGATTCAACCTTGCATTATTTATAAAAGCAAAAGATATAAATGGTATTTTGATAACCTTCATCGAATGAAACGGCATGAACAGAATAAGTTAGTTTTTGCATATAGGGCTATTCAAACATATATGGTAGATGGTATATGGTAGATGGCAGAGACCGTGACTTCAGTTGCTTAAAAGCAGAGCTGTATTTTGCTACGTAACATCATGGGACATGACTGACGAATTAAAAGATAGGTAAATTTGGCATTTGATTATTATAGACTATTTCATTTAAATTTGATTTTTTGTTACAAAAAAGAAAAAGAAACGCTTGCAGCAAGACAAAATGTTCCTATTTAATATGTTGTATTTACAAATAATGAAGAAACTGTATTTGTAGGCTGTAGACCATGGGAAAGAACAAGAGTCTGCCAGAACTTCATCAAATACAGGTACTGAACAAATACACATTATCTTAACACATTATGATAATACATGTATCTTGGAATGCCATTCCCATGTATTCCAGGGACACATAGCAATCTTGAAGTTGTATTATATAATCCTCAGTTATTTGCAAAAACAAATTTGCTTCATACTATTTTCATAATTAATATTAATGATGGAACAAATGCATCTTATGTAGAAAAACTAAAGGGATGCTTGAAGTTTTTGTAAAATCAAGATTGCCGTGTGTCCCTTTAAAACAACTCAAACCCACACACCATAAAAAAAAGGTTGAAGCTAAGAATGAGAACATTTATAGAACCTCAAAATCATTTAAAGAAGTGACATTAACCATGTTAATAGGTTAACGATGAAATGACTAAAGTAAGATATATATGTCATGACTTTATTACAGTGCCAGAAGTCATTTTAAGTGATAAAATTTACCAGAAAAGTGGAAGAAAAAAAATTACGAATATTTATTGATTATTGTTTAAACACAATGATGCCTACATGCAATATGGTTGTTGCATTAGCAGTCTTGTTCAAGTATAGCATTTTTTCATTCATTTGATTCCTCAGTCATTGTTAAAAGAGCCGTGTGCCCGAATGCAGCAAGTCACTTTAATATTGGCATACAAGAATCCATCATGAGTAGGATAAGGAAATCTGACCCAAGGTTTCAGCATTCAGCCAGGGACTAGGATTACAAGAATCCATCATGAGCAGGATAAGGAAATCTGACCCAAGGTTTCAGCATTCAGCCAGGGACTAGGATTACAAGAATCCATCATGAGCAGGATAAGGAAATCTGACCCAAGGTTTCAGCATTCAGCCAGGGACTAGGATTACAAGAATCCATCATGAGCAGGATAAGGAAATCTGACCCAAGGTTTCAGCATTCAGCCAGGGACTAGGATTACAAGAATCCATCATGAGCAGGATAAGGAAATCTGATCCAAGGTTTCAGCATTCAGCCAGGGACTAGGATTACAAGAATCCATCATGAGCAGGATAAGGAAATCTGACCCAAGGTTTCAGCATTCAGCCAGGGACTAGGATTACAAGAATCCATCATGAGCAGGATAAGGAAATCTGACCCAAGGTTTCAGCATTCAGCCAGGGACTAGGATTACAATAATCCATCATGAGTAGGATAAGGAAATCTGATCCAAGGTTTCAGCATTCAGCCAGGGACTAGGATTACAAGAATCCATCATGAGCAGGAAAAGGAAATCTGATCCAAGGTTTCAGCATTCAGCCAGGGACTAGGATTACAAGAATCCATCATGAGCAGGATAAGGAAATCTGACCCAAGGTTTCAGCATTCAGCCAGGGACTAGGATTACAAGAATCCATCATGAGCAGCATAAGGAAATCTGACCCAAGGTTTCAGCATTCAGCCAGGGACTAGGATTACAAGAATCCATCATGAGCAGGATAAGGAAATCTGACCCAAGGTTTCAGCATTCAGCCAGGGACTAGGATTACAAGAATCCTTCATGTGTATCCGGTGAAGATCGGGAATTCCAACCTGAGGTATAATTGTTTTATCGGAACAGGCTCTATCAATGCTCCGATTAAAACAGTTATACTGAGGGTTGGAATTTCCCTACCTGAGCCAGGTACCCTTGATTGATTATTTTTTACATTCTGAGAGTCGACGTCACCAACTACCAGGGTTTTGCATGTTTATTTACACAGACGTCATGCAGCTGTCATTGTTGATATCAGCCTGGGACATATCTTCTCCCATGTGTAACATCAGGCTTTCCATCACCAATGTAAAACGCGGATAACCTCATCTGGTAGGCAAGAAAAGGTATTGTTAATGGTTGGAAAGCATGGCTGTAAAAGTAATCTTCATTTCACAATAGTAGCAATGCTAGACTAAAAGATCATCCTCATGGGTCTAATGTACGTTTATTGTTATATTATTTATGCAGGGAAGGGTAAGGAAGCAGACAAAGTTGAAGCTTCTACAACGAAGGATAGCAAGTCGGACGTCAAAGTGGAGGCTCGTATCAAGGTATAAAATTAATATATTTATGGCTACATTTTGTATTATTGCACCTCGCACAAAGCAGTCTCATGGTGACCCTCTATTATTCTATAGTGGGTCAGTAGATTTCATAGAGGGTCACTAAAACAATATGGAGTACAATTCCGATTCAAAGTTTAAATCATTTGCAAAAAGTTCTTTAAGGCGTTAGTAACAAACATAATAAGTAAATTTAATAATGTTTTTAAACAGTAACGGTGACGTCAACGTCATGACGTCAAATTGCGCGAACGTCTCAATGACGTTAACGCTCCATTAAAATGGGTTAAATATCGGCGTTTGCCTTAAAAAAAGGTGCTCGATGCAATAAATCAGTTATTGGGCTTGGTACTGATCCCCTACAGAAATATGTGACCTCTACCTAATAAACTAATCTATCAACTTCGTAGACAATAGGGCTGGCGTAAACCAGGTGGTGCCATGTATCGGACTCGATCTTGCGAGCAGGTTAAAGAACCGTAGTTATATATTTGTTAGCAAGAGTAGGTCTGGTTTCCTATGTATCCTTCCCCCCTCTCTGAGGTGGCTAAATAACATATAATATGTTGATGAGCTGTTAAACAACATTCCGTTCAATTCCTAGACAAGGGAATCTTTTTTATTTTAGCCCCTGAGGGGAGGTATGTAGTATATAGTAGTCTGTTTGTTCGTCCATTGGTTTGTCTGTCCGAAATACTCGTATTTCAGCCATAACTTTAAAAGTTCTAAAGGAAATTGCATGAAATTTCACTGAAATGTTGACTACAATGAGACTTGCGCACAAGAATCGTTTCCATACCTCAAAGGTAACGGTCGTACTTGGAGGTCAAAGGTAAAACAATAATTTTTTTGTGCACTAGCTGTGACATGTCTTTGAATATTATTCATATACATATATATTATTGTTATTACCATTATTATTTTATATTTATATTGTAATATATATTTTCATGTCGCCTGCATAGCAAGGCAGACACTTAAGGATCACTTTGTCCGTCATCCGTCCGTCACACTTTCACCTGCAACCTAACCTTTGCCGTAACTTGAAGTATTTGACCTATGTTTTTCGCACACATCTTCATCTTACCCCATGGAATGTCGTTACACATGTGCAATAACTTTGACATTTTGGCAGAGTTATGCTCCCTTTCATAAAACTTTAACTTGCAACCTAACCAAGCTCATAACTGACCATAATTTAAAAAGTGTTTGAACATCAAACACATTTTCATCTTACCCCAAGGAATATTGTTACCTATGACCAATAACTATGACTTTAACTTCAGCAGAATTATGTCCCTTTTCATAAAACTTAACCTGCATCATAACCAAGCTCACAACTGGCCATAACTTGAAAAGTATTTGACCTGTGTTCATGAAACTTCACACACAAATTCACCGTAAAACCAACACATACCATCCCAGAAAGAAAAAATCGTAAGATTTTCAATCTGGGATTGTAACGTGGTTTTACGGTCTAAAAATTTGTGTTACCTAATTTCAAACCGTACGTTTTACAGTCGCAAATATGAGACATAAGCCATTGAAGCAACGTGTTACATAATCAGCTTTCAAGAGAGCCCTATTTTTCCTACTTTTTGTCTCGCCTTTTCGAAGAAAAAAAAGAGACATAGGTTTTGCTTTTCCGGCGGCGGCGGCAACATTCAAGTTGTGCGTTTAGGTCATTTTCTCACAAACTGTATGCACTAGACCTTTCAAACTTTGCTTATAGTTGTATCATGGGTGGTACATCGCAACGTGATAAAGCAAATATGGAAGTGACCTTGACCCTCCAAGCAAAGGACAGATAACTTACTAATTTTTAGGTTCAATTTTTGCGTTTAGGTCACTTTTTCACAAACTGTATGCACTAGACCTTTCAAACTTTGCTTATAGTTGTATCGTGGGTGTTACCTGGCAACGTGACATAGCAAATGTGGAAGTGACCTTGACCCTCCAAGCAAAGGGCAGATAACTTAATAATTTTTAGGTTCAACTTTTGCGTTTAGGTCACTTTCTCACAAACTGTATGCACTAGAACTTTCAAACTTTGCTTATAGTTGTATCATGGGTGGTACATAGCAATGTGACAAGGCAAATGTGGAAGTGACCTTGACCCTCCAAGCAAAGGGCAGATAACCTTATAATTTTTACCTTCAAATTTGGCGTTTATGTCACTTTTTCACAAACTGTATGCACTAAGACCTATCAAACTTTGCTTATAGCTCTACTGTCCAAGGGCCTCATTTTTTATCTGATCTTTACCAAACTTTAACAGATTGTTAATATCAATGAAAGCTCGGACAAGTTTGAAAACCAGCCAGACCAGTAACAGCGGAGATACGGCCCTTGATTTAGTTAAAAATGCTATATTTTGCCTCGTTAATACAATACAGGGCTATCAGTTTTCATCTGATCTTTACCAAACTTTACCAGATGGTTTGCCTTTTTTTTTCTTTTCTTAGTAGTGTATTTTTTTTGCTTATTTTTTTTAATATATATATTTATATATATATATATATACCGGTATTTTTTTTTTATTTTTTTTTTTATTATTATTTTTATTATCATAATTTTTTTAATTTTCTTTTTTTTTTATTATTAATTTTTTTTTTTTTTGTTATTTTTGTTTATGTTTTTGTTTATTTGATTGATTGATTTTTTTTTTGAATTTGATTTTTTTGAGTTTTTGATTTCATTATTTTTGGTGTTAACGCCATGTTAACAGGAAGCATTGCTATGATTTCTAGTTGTGCCTATTGTGTTTTTTTCCGATTCGTTGAGTTTTGATGAAGTTACGGCCCCTTGACATTTTTTCTTTTAAAATTCTTGTCGTCGCTACTCCTCCTAAACGCCTTGTTGGATTTCGACGAACCTTGGCAGGAAGCATCGGTTAGATGTCTAGTTGTGCATATTGCGCTTTTATTCCAGTTCGCTGAGTTATGGCACTTGGACATTTTTGCTTTAAATTTCTTTGTCGGTGCTACTCCTCCTAAACGGCTTGAAATTTGGCAGGAAGCCTCAGTATGATGTCTAATTGTGCAAAGCGTGGAATATCAATAAAATCTTGGACAAGTTCGAAAACCAGCTAGATATTGTTAGTAACGACAGGTTATGGCCCTTGATTTGTTGAAAAATGCTATATTGTATTTTCCTTTGTTAAATCTGTAGTTACTTCATGTTTTATCTGATCTTTACCATATTTGTTTAGAATGTTAATATAACCTCCCACCCATTTTTATGAAATTTCATTCGTAGAAGAAGTGGGACAAATTAAAAAATACCCATGCCAGACTAGACACAGCAGACTTAATGCCCATGATTACCAGGTGAACAATCTAAGGCCATCCTATCCCAGTTGTTTTTGCAGTGTTTTAAAAAAATAATGATGGGAATTTTATGTCGACAACCCTTGATATAAGAGCCGTTTTAGCCAGTAGAGCATCCACAGGCCCTCTTGGGCCTCTTGTTTTTAATAGAATGGCATTTTGTTTTTAATAGAATAGCATTTTGTTTTTAAACAAATGCACTTAGATGTCATCTCAGCAAAAGCAAACGGCAAACTTCATTGTTTTTAGTTACTAAAATGTTTACAAACTTTCATTTAAGCACTATTGACGTTTTTATTTTTACGTCCAGCCCCCATAAGGCGAGACATGTGAATTCACGGATTTCTTGTTTTATTTCAGCCCTATTTTTCCCTACTTTTATTTAAAATAGCCCTATTATCACTACTTTTGAAAAATTAAACAAAAGAAAAGAAAGAATGGAATAGAAGTAATGTATATATTCACAGATTATTAACAACAGAATCATTTAGGTATATTTTCATGTGTGTGCACTTTAATGCCACGATGTCTGCAAGGTTTGTTTACATGTTGAGGCTCTATTCTTACTCAAAGGTGTTGTTGTCTTCACTGGATACAAGTACAAATGCAGCCAACATGCAAACATACTACAGCAGACGTTCGTGGCGTGTGAGAATCTGGAAACAGCAGCGAACTTTGTTCACCCTTTTTGGAATGGTACCGGTACCATTCAAAATTGCGTTTTTTTGCCTTAAATTGGGATTTTTTCACTATAACGAAAGCAATCTGTATGTTTACATACTTTGCAAACACATTGTGTACCATGTATACATTCTCTTGTATATGTAGTATTTTATTACCCACACCTAAAAGAATATATATTTTCCGTTTCTTGTGTTTAAAATAATTTCACTCTAAATATTTAAAATAAATAAATAAATAAAAAAAAATGGATTGGGAATTGTTTCACACCAGTTGGGTAAAAAACATACGTTTTGCAATTAGGAATGGTACTGTTTTTCGGTACCACTTATCGGTATTAAAGGGGGAAAAAAAACTGAAGAGGAATAAAAATTCCTACTTTGTCCCTACTTTTTTTTGCAATGTCCCTCATTTTTCCTACTTTTTCGGAACATAAAACCTTACTTTATCCCTATATTGTTGCTTGATGACACTTGAAAGCCTGCATAATAGTTGCATTAGAATGTAAATTTAGTGTACCTTGTTATAATTCCAGCCGGATCTAGAGGATACACGTGGCAGGAGTACAGCTACTGTGGAGGTAATCACTACTGATGAAGAAGAGAATAGTTCAGATGTTCCCGCAGTAGTCACAGAGACAAAAAGTACAAATTGTGAAGCTAGTATTAACAAAAGCGCTTTTCTTGGTATTTCCATCAATTCATCTACAACACAACTAAAAAACACTAACAATGCTGACAAAATGCAAACAATCAAATCAAAGGTGAATGCTGAAGCTTGTGGGAAGGTTGTCAGAAATGCTGACAAGCCAGTTGTTGAGATATCAGAACAAAAACATGACCGACCCACAGACTTTGAGAAAGATAAGAAACACTCCAAACGAGACGCAAATAAAAGTAAATCGGACACAAAAGAAATGAAATCGCAGAAAACCACCAACACTCCAAAACCTAATAAAAGTCCTCGTAAACCCTCTTTAAGATCTCCAGCACAAAGACGACCAGTCAGAGAGAAATCAAGTACAACAAATACAGATGACGAAGTTGCTTCATCCTCAAAGACAACACCAAAAAGAGTAACACGAGCTTCTAAAGCTCAGACTGCGTGTTCAACTAAGGTTGACATTATCGATCGGACTGGTACAAGAAGAAGTGGTGGAAAATATACGAGAAATAAGTCGATGAGACAAGTCAAAGACAGAAAGCTCGCTGATGAATGTGAGGTATCTGTAGAGATTGGCTGATGGATTCATAAGTCTGAAAAGTTTTCATGATTCTTGGGAATTTGTTGAAACACATTATAATTGTTTTATGCCAGTGAACAATAATATAGTAAAATTGATATAAAAAATGGAGGAAAGTGGGATTGTTGGACCAGGTACGGAAATGGAACTTAACAGAAGTATTTTTATATATAAAGAATCGAGAATTGTTCACCAGATTTATGTATGGGGTTTAACATGGCTTTTAACAATATTTAAATCATGTTTAAAACAAAGATGTGTCGCCATTTACAAATACATATTGGATTGGATCTAAAGTTATACATTGTTACATGTCATTTCCTGACATTTCACTGTTATTCCACACAAAGTGGATTATGTATTTTGCGACGTCACCCTGTATATTAGATGGTACTGCTAGTGTTGAAGGTCAAGTTTAGCCATGTAAAATAATTATCCAGGAGTAGAGTTGCAATGTTTGCCACATGATTTCTTTCTATACATTATGCTCATGCTATTTAATATTCATTGAGTGCTTTATTTAGACACGTGATTCTACATACGTTTTATTGATTATTTTGATTGTTTATGTTAAAGTTGTACATAATCATGTGTTTAAAGGGGATGTTGCGACACAGCCAAACAAGCTCTGTTATTGTGAGTTCTGAAAAAATTGACAAAACGTGAAAGAATTATCCAAATCGGATGATAAACAAAAAAGATATGACCATTTGGTTTAAACAGTATTCAAGAAATGTGATGAACAATATTTCAAATAATACATGTACAGGATTTGAAAAGAAGCTTTCAATGAAACTTACGTAAATTCAACTCTCAAAATGGCGGCTTCCATCGCATCCGTTTCAATTGAAGCTTCAAATGATCATATCTTTGATATTTGATAATTCTTTCACCCTTATTCAAGTTTGTCAAACCTCTTAATATTAAAAATGGTTTAAGTTTAGAAGAAGGTTGTTCTGTATTTTTATTAAGTATATAGTAAAATTCTTTACTTCCTTTTGTTGTTTTTAAGAATGGTGTGATATTTAATGACAGTGTTGGTTCGAATAATTTCTGATTTATGTCCATGTATATTATCTTTTTGTTACCTGCCATGGATTTAATTGATGCTATAATTCCATTGAAAGTCATGAAAATTGTTTTAATATGGTACTAAATTCGTCCAAGGAATACAAATGTCCATCAGTGTTAAAAAGGTCATTTATAAGATAAATTCCCTTGTCATACCATTCTTTCATAAAGAAGGTTTTACCTCCTATAACCAAGTTTGTATTATAATATTGTGGACTTGCCAGAAAATGTTGATTTGTTGATATAGTATTATTTTCTATGATATTATAAAAAGCCTTTAAAACATCTCTCCAGAACATGTTTTTCATTGTAACTAATTTTTGCTGTATGTCATGTACGTAGCTCTTTCCAAAACAGCATAATTTTTTAATATTGACGGTGTAAGTGACTATATGGTGCCACCCACTACTACTTGTATTGCTAATGAGTCGCTTTATCCATGATGCTTTTAACCCAAAGATAAAAGCTTGCAAGTTGGTCATATTTAAACCACCTTCAGAATATTGTTTGATTACGACAGCTTGTTTGATTTTTGCTGGACCTTCCCACAAAAATTCATATAAAATGTTGTTGATTAGTTTAATCGTCGACTCATTTGGGATGGGGAGAGACATAAATAAGTGATTAAGTTTTGGTATTAATAAAGTTTTACATGATTATTGTTGTTATTGGGGGAGCTGTTTACTGTTTCCACGTGTAAACTAACTAGTGTATCATTTATATATTATTGTGCCTGTATAAATGTATAAAAAAAGAACTTTTCTTGGCACTTCGTTTCCTTCAGTTTTGTATCAAGATTGACAAAAGTAATGTCTCTAAACAATAATAGGTCACTACCTCTCCCTGAAAATAAGTAAATTGCTCCAAATGGGTGTCACATTCATTGTCATGTGTAACAGTGTCATGTGTAACAATGGCATGTATGTCATGTGAAACAATGTCATGTGTAACACTGTCATGTGTAACAATCTCACATGTAACACTGTATGTCACATGTAACAATGTCATGTGTAACAATGCCATGTGTAACAATGCCACTTGTAACAATGTCACGTGTAACAATGTCGTGTAACACTGTATGTAATGTGTAACAAATGTGTAACAAATGCCTGTCCGTCTCTTTTTGTATCGCCTTTTCGAAGAAAAATGCAATACATAGAGATCACTTTGTCGTCCGTCCGTGCGTCTATCATGAAGACTTTCATTTCTTGATATTTCTTCATCAAACAACATCGACATGCCATACTAAAATATAAAGGTCAAGGTCACACTGAACTTCATTACCGGTATATAGGTTAAATACACATTTTCTTCTTCACGATACCCGTGTGGTTGCCGGGGTAGAATACAACCACTGCAAACACACCGTCACATGCAGAGGGGTAGGACCCCCCCATTCATATTCATTTTGTCATTTTTTGTTCATGCTCAGTAAAAGTCTTCATCATGACCCCTGCATTGTTTCAGATGCCATCTCGCTCACATCACTAAGAGCAGTGGCAGAAAAACAATAATGTGGCTCCAGCGTAAATGGAGTTTCTACGATAGAATTTGCAGCAACTCTGCAGTTCAGGGTGAGAAGATTCTAGGCCCATTTTCCATATTTTATCTCGATGTACATGAAAGATGAGCCTGACATGTTCATGCCTTTTAGGCGCCATATAACCTTTTCATGTGTTGGTGTGCCTTAAAACCCCAATTCAATTCTTCTTCACGAAAACAATAATAACTTCCTCATTTCTTGATATTTCTTCATCACACTTCCGTCCGTCTGTCACGAAGACTTAACGTTGGCTGTAACTTTCTCATTTCTTGATATTTCTTCATCAAACTTTCAATATGTAATCATTATGACAACATCGACATGACCATACTAAAATATAAAGGTCAAAGTCA
This sequence comes from Cyrtodaria siliqua, assembly GCA_037043455.1. NCBI lineage: Eukaryota > Metazoa > Mollusca > Bivalvia > Adapedonta > Hiatellidae > Cyrtodaria > Cyrtodaria siliqua. Next base: position 37,312 of record JAWPHD010009841.1, on the reverse strand, counting down.
CACTGAAGGTCATTATATGGGCTAAATACTAATTGTTTTCTTTAGGAAAATGTAACGTTGGCTATAACCTTTTCATTTCTTGATATTTCTTCATCAAACTTTCAATACTCATCATGACAACATCGACATGACATACTAAAATATAAAGATCAAGGTCACACTGAATGTCATTATATGGGTTAAATACTCATGTTTTTTCTTCACAAAAACTTAATAGTCAGGCCAGTTTGTCACCCGTCTAGTTTTGTGGTCACAAATTCCTTCAAAATTACTGGTGGAATTTCAGAGGAACACTAGTTGCAATGTCTTGTTGGTCATATTTAACTGAATGTCTTCATGGTCCTATTTAACTGAATGCCTTGTTGGTTCTATTTAACTGAATGTCTTGTTGGTCCTATTTAACTGAACGTCTTGCTGGTCTTATCTAACTTATGTCTTGCTGGTCCTGTTTAACTGATGGCTTGTTGGTCCTATTTAACTGATGTCTTCTTGGTCCTTTTTAACTGAATGTCTTGTTTGTCCTATTTAACGGAATGCATTGTTGGTCCTATTTAACTTAATGTTTTGTTGGTCCTATTTAACTGAATGTCTTGCTGGTCTTATTTAACTGATGTCTTGTTGGACTTGTTGGTCCTGTTTAACTGATGTCTTGTTGGTCCTGTTTAACTGATGTCTTGGTGGTCCTATTTAACTGAATGTCTTGTTGGTCCTATTCAACTGAAGGTCTTGTTCGTCCTATTTAAATGAATGTCTTGGTGCTCCTTGTTAACGGAATGGCTTGTTGGTTCTATTTAACTGAATGTCTGATTGGTCCTATTTAACTGAATGTCTTGTTTGTCCTATTTAACGGAATGCATTGTTGGTCCTATTTAACTTAATGTTTTGTTGGTCCTATTTAACTGAATGTATTGCTGGTCTTATTTAACTGATGTCTTGTTGGACTTGTTGGTCCTGTTTAACTGATGTCTTGTTGGTCCTGTTTAACTGATGTCTTGGTGGTCCTATTTAACTGAATGTCTTGTTGGTCCTATTCAACTGAAGGTCTTGTTCGTCCTATTTAAATGAATGTCTTGGTGCTCCTTGTTAACGGAATGGCTTGTTGATCCTATTTAACTGAATGTCTGATTGGTCCTATTTAACTGAATATCTTGTTTGTCCTATTTTAAGTTAGCTAAAATTCCACTTCATGCACAAGCCAAGATGGCTATCACAGATGCACATTTATTCAGATCTTATGAAACTTCACAGGACCACTTCAAATGATGTCTAGTTGGTTCTAACCGAAACTAAGCTGCCTCGGTAGCTCAGTGGGTAAGGATTTGGCTTTAGACCTCTGCCTCACATTGGTTCGCTCCCTGGAGGAGGCATGTCTGATGAGAAACAACATCTCATCTTCATCTAAGGTTGCTGTCCCTATATAACCTAATGTGAGGTGTTAATGAGACGGAAAAACAGTGAACGGAAATTGAACTTCCTGCAAATTCCAAGATGGCCCCCATGGTTATAATTAGACTAAGCATGCTTTTTATTGTTACACCTGTAAAACTGTAAAAGATATGGGATTATTACTTAAGTGATGGCATGACTTACATGTAGTACTTATTGATACACTTTCAAAATGGCCGCCATTGACTATCTCTGTTTACATATAATTAGAAATTCTTGTGATCCCAAAATGGCTGCCAGCGACCATCTTGTTTACATATAATTGCATAGTAAATGCTTGTGTGCCTTACTGGGCCCTACTCCAGAGTAGTTACATTGTTATCGTTTTAGGCAACACCTCTGCTGCAATGCTGTAAACATGGTGGTGATGCTATTGCAAATGTGAAGTTCTCTTAGCCAAAACATATGTATTTTGCATAATGGGAACCTCGATTGTTTTTAAATTCAATTCAACTGAAATATTCCATTAAGGCAGTAATATAACACGGTCGAAAGGCATAATTATATGAACTGTGGAGTGTTTGCTAAAGGGCAATATTTCATAAAACTTCACAGAAACACATCATGATACAGAATGGCCCCGTGTGGTTACGTGGCAAAGAATAGGGCCACTGCAGATCCCGTTGGAGTGGAAGGCAGAGGGGTAAAAAAAATAGTTCATGTTCATTTTATCATTTTTTGTTCATGCTCATTAAAGGTCTTCATCATGACCCCTGCATTGTTTCGTGTGCCATCTCGCTCATATCACTAGAGCAGTGGCAGAAAAACAATAACGTGGCTCCAGCGTAAATGGAGTATACAATAGAATTTGCAGCATCTCTGCAGTTCAGGGTGAGAAGGTTCTAGGCCCGTTCTTCATATTTTATCTCGTACATGGAGGATGAGCCTGGCATGTTCATTCCTGTTAGGCGCCATATAACCTTTCATGTGTTGGTATGCCTTAAATCCCCAATTCAATTCATGATACAAACTGAAATTGTTCTTCCTACAAAATCCAAGATGGTGGACTAAATGTTTTTGATCCATATTCTCTAGATTGATCCAGAATATTTGCTAAAATGATTTGTATGATAATTGATCTTTTCAGTTCTTAATGAAATGCATTTTAATCAGTCATATTAGATGCAAGCCGTCGGCCATCTTTGTTTCATATATGCGTATATCATCTTTATCTCTTATCATTGTCATGTTTTGCTCATCTCCATCCCCATTCCAACCCAGTATGGTCTAAGTTATCGACTAACTTTATATACTGAACAAAACAGAAACGCAACTCGGGAATTTCCGCTATATATTCCTGCTGTTAATCGAATGGTACATTTCCTTTCGGGAAAAAAGACTAAATAAAACAACATATAACGCAGCAAATAGTATTCCTTCGAAGTTTCCTTATTGACAGAGATGGCGTTTTACTCAAGCATGTGAGCAATCTTGGGATGCACAATTTTGCAAACTTTTTACGTTAAATACAGTGCTGAAATGGCTCATGTTTCAAAGAGGAACCTCAACATTTATGAATTTCTTGTTACAAAGTGTACAGTGATTAAAATGTCGACAACATCACAGTTTTGTCCTTTCTCTAACTGCAACTTTTTTTCTTTTTTTTTACCAAACATCTTGGGATTTCTTTGGAATATTATGTGGAATTAAGTGTGCAGTATATACAATATATAGCGGAAATTCCCGAAATGCGTTTCTTTTTCGCTTCAGTATATTTGGATCTTCATGAACTTTCACTGGGAAATTGGATGGGATGTCCAGCTAAGTATTATGAAGTTCAACTGTCCCCTGTAATCATGGCAATTGTGAAGTAAAACAAAACAGGTTTACACATGAACAACAATTTTATCTGGTTAAAGCAATATTTTATTCACATTTTTTACTAATTACATGTACATGGCATAATAGTATAGCATAGGGATAGAGGCGACGTGGGCTAGGCTCCCTAATGTTTAGGTTGGAATGTGATGAGAGTGCTCAATCTTCCCCCTCTGATAAGTGACCATGTGAAGGAAATTGGCCGAAACAGTAATAAAATACTATTTAGTTGACAGAAATTACTTACTTGGTGGTTTTAAATTTAGCTGTTTGGTTGAATGAAATGTGTTCGTAGTTAAGCTACATATGACAATAAAGGTTTTTTTATCTGAAAAAGTAATTGCTGTCTGCTGTTTCCCTACCTATCCCTTAAATTGAACCCTACACAAATAGTTTTACTTTAATTTCATATGCTCAATAAGTCTTCGAAAAAACAAATACCTACCAACATGTACGTACTCATGAAATCCTTGGTCGGGAAACAGCAAACAAACTGTTAACATTGAGGATGAGGATGGCCATGTTCGCAGAACATTTTGAGAAGTATGTGTTTGGCCCTCCGAAACAGTATTCAAAACTCTTCAATACCACACTGCAGAACATAAAATAGGTATAAATGATGCGTTGATCATGTACATATATGTTTCATCGATTACTTAGCAAACGGTCCAGTATATCATGTTTTTACTTGTGACGACCAGTTTATTCATTAATTGAACAGTGAATTATTTTATATGGAAAATGAATACCATGGTTACGAGTTGATTGGGGATGGAGAACATGATACTCATTTCCAGTAGTCATCTTCATCTCCATTATTGCCACATGTTTTGCTCATCACCATTCCCAATTCCAACCCGATGACATCATTCATTCTATTCCGAATTCCCTTAAGTAAAAACCCAGAAGACGTGTATTTAAGAATTATGTTAGTTTATATGTTTGAATAATTATCAGATATTTTAATTTTGAAATGTTTTAATGGGGAATAGATATCTTGACAAACAGAACGTATGTAAATAAAATTATTTTAAAACTAACATTTTCTTCTTCATAATGTAACCCGATATGACCTAAACTGCTACATCATTCATTCTATTCCGAATTCCCTTAAATAAAAATCCAGAAGACGTGTTTTTAATAATTATGTTAGTTAATATATTTGAGTAATTATCGGATATTTTAATTTTGAAATGTGAATAGATATCGTGACAATCAGAACGTATGTAAATAAAATTATTTCAAAACTAACATTTATTTTCTTCTTCGTAATGTATTTGAACCCAACTTATATTTATTCCATTATCAACAATGTCCGCCTAATGAAGGCATTATGAGCCCTTTTTGTAAGATTTTATGTTTAAAGCATTTCCTAAGTGTAAATAGTACATTGACCTTCTGACAAAAAGACTGATTGTGATTGTTGTTCAACCAAAAGGACTATTTGTATCAAGTTTTAACATTGTAGGTTAAACAGGTCATAAATAACAGCTGGAAAGGACTTGTTCACCATCAGTCATCAGTGACCTTGACATTTGACCTATTAAATCACAAAAGCAATAGGAATTGTTGTTGCAAAATGGATACTATTTGTATACAGTTTCAAGATTGTAATTAAAGTGCAGAAGGCGTTATTAATGATCCGGTTACTGTGACCTTAACCATTGACCTACTGACCTCATATTTAATCGGAAGTAACAATGGGGAACATATATCTCAGGATTTGGTCAGTGTCAGGTCAATGTGACACTGATGACCTAATGAACCCAAAAGCAATAATCCCAGCAAGGTCAATACACCTATACAATTCCGTAAATGTGGGTGTAGTACTTACGGAGTCGAATGTCTTTGTTCATAGAGGTCATAGGGAAATTGACCTTAAGACTTACTAACCCCAAAAGCAATAGGGTTCCTCTTCTCGCCTAGGACTATATGCTTATATATACAGTGTCATCAGTGTAGGTTATAGTGACCTTGACCTTGATCGAGAGACCCCAAAAATAATAGACTCAAGAAACAACAAACACAGTACTAACTTCAGAATTTCAAATTTGGCAAAGAACACTTGGGTGACCAACCGTGGGACACAGCACTTGGATGATCAACTGTGGCATAGAGCACGTAGGCGACCAAATATGGCATAGAGCGCTTGGGTGACCAACTGCGGCATAGAGCACTTGGGTGACCAACTGTGGCATAGAGCACTTGAGTGTTCAATTGATACAACAGCATTTCTTAAATATCACATAATTAAACTCAAATAAAATTGTATCAATTATTCTTTGAAGTAATGCAAATATATTGTACATGTTATCACTGAATGAACAACATTGTGCACAAACAATCATAATAATGTTCAAAGTATATGAATTATCTTAAATCATGACAGTGAAAAACACTACTATTCATTTAATACGTTTAACAGATGCATACAACGTCTATGTTGAAATATACATAACTTGAATCATAAAACAAGAGGCCCAAGAGGGCCTGTGGACGCTCTACTGGCTAATATGGCTCTTGTAACATCAATGAAGCGAGTGAGTAACGTCTTAAAGAGGCAAAATATAGCATTTTTAACTAAATCAAGAGCGCCATAACTCCGCCATTACTGGTCCGATCTGGCTGGTTTTCGAACTTGGACAGCAGAGATAATAAAAAAAATAAAAAAATAAAACAAAATGTTTAAAAAAAATAAAAAAAAAATAAAAAAATAAAGAAATATAAAAATAATAAAGGAAAAAAATAGTCAAAATATCTGGTAAAGTTTGGTAAAGATCAGATGAAAAATGAAGGGCCTATCGCCTTAAAGGGAGTACATCAGGATTTTTCAAGAAATATCTTAAATTATAAAAATGTTCCAATTCATGATAAAACACTTATATCCATCAAAATATGATGTTCGAGCCATATTGTTAAGTTTTAAACTTCAAATACACCATATAGCTAGGACTGAATCGGGCATAAAATGCTAAAATTAACCCTGGTGCGTAACCTAGGATAGCACGTATTACTGTACAGAATGAATTTCCTTGTAACTAAGGTGTCATTTTTAGGATCATTCACTATGTTTAGGCGCTTTAAAACAGATAATATCATTATTTGTCAATTTTAAGTCGGACCCCTAGACCCCATTGAAAAGCCTGATGTACTCCCTTTAACAAGGCAAAATATAGCATATTTAACGAAATGAAGGGCCATAACTCCGCTGTTTCTGGTCCGATTTGACTGGTTTTCGAACTTTTCCGAGCTTTTATTGACATTAACAATCTGGTAAAGTTTGGTAAAGATCGGATGAAAAATGGAGGCCCTATCGTCTCAACGAGGCAACATATAGCATTTTTAACTTAATCAAGGGCCATAACTCCGCTGTTACTGGTCCGATCTGGCTGGTTTTCGAACTTTTTGTCCGAGCTATCATTGACATTAACAATTTGGTAAGATTGGTAAAGATCGGATAAAAAATGACCACCCTAGCGTCTTAACGAGGCAAAATATAGCTTTTTTAACTAAATCAAGGACCACAACTCCGCTGTTACTGGTCCGATTTGGCGGGTTTCCGAACTTGTCCGAGCTTTCATTGATAATAACAACCTATTAAAGTTGTGTAAAGATCGGATGAAAAATGAAGGTCCTATCGTCTTAACGAGACAAAAGTTGAAGACGGACAGGCGGACAACTCGCCATCCCATAAGCTCTGCTGGCCTTTGGACAGTAGAGTTAAAACTATAAAACTAAACGTGTAAATCGGTCGTTTTCCCAAAGATGAATGACTTGCCGCTCAATTATTGCACGAGAAAACTCATTCAAGGGAAATTGATTTACTTAATTCATTCTTCAAACGAAAAAAATTATATTTCCATATAAGGTCATGGGGTCCTTGAATTGACCTACTGACCCCAAATACAATATAACATAACAATATAATAGTGTTCCTCGTTTCACCCAGACAGTGAAGAAATCTTTCAAAAATGGCCAAGTTAAAAGAATCTTTGTTAAAAATATGAACATGATTATCCAGGAGAGGAAAAATCTCCCAAAATGGCCAAGTTAAAATTATATTTTCGATAAAACCAAAGTCATAACTTACTTTAAACCTACCACAGACCACTTTTCAATGTGTTTCTGTACAGAAGTATTTATGATTATTGAAAAAAACACCCTAGCAAAATGGCCAAGATAAAAAAAAAAATTGTTGTTGAAATCACTCAAAACCCACTTTAAAACTATCGCAGACCACTTTTATCCAGTTTCAAACTGGCCAAGTTAAAAACTATGCTATTTTGTTACTAAAGCCCTTACACCAAACCAAATTTGTTTTTTTTTCTGTTTCAGATGAACTAACACCAACTGGAATAATACTATAATGTAATAAAAACGTTAAAAGCTAATAAAACAAACAATAAACTGCACAGGGCATCTGCCATCTTTGTTTCATCACAATTTCACAGCAAATGCAAATATATCGCTAAAACAATATTTCCATGTTCGTCTTGCAACAACAAGACAACAACAAGACAAGACTTGTAGCCGGAGGACCCGGTTTCACACCTCGCAGGCCCACTGAGTTTTGTCGGTGAGCTCTTGAGCAAGACACTTTCAATTAGCCTCGTCCATCGGATGTGGATGAAAGCCGAGTAGGCCAGTGTATCGCAGTCTACACTCCCAGCATGATAAGGAACTATAGGAATCTATTCGTAAGAGTAGGGACGGTTCCCGGATTCCTATGTATCCTTTCCCTCTCTCTGAGACGGCTCTAAATAACCTATAATGTGTTTATGAGCCGTTACATAACATTACGCGCGATACGCAGATTATAAAGAGTCTAGGTTACATGTTATCACAAAGAAACCTAGCTTGGTCAGAGACGGCTCTAAATAACCTATAATGTGTTTATGAGCCGTAACAAAACATTACGCGCGATACGCAGAGTATAGGTTACATGTTATCACAAAGAAACCTAGCTTGGTCAGAGACGGCTCTAAATAACCTATAATGTGTTTATGAGCCGTTACATAACATTACGCGCGTTATGCAGATTATAAAGAGTCTATATAGGTTACATGTTATCACAAAGAAACCTAGCTTGGTCAGAGACGGCTCTAAATAACCTATAATGTGTTTATGAGCCGTTACATAACATTACGCGCGATACGCAGTTTATAAAGAGTCTAGGTTACATGTTATCACAAAGAAACCTAGCTTGGTCAGAGACGGCTCTAAATAACCTATACTGTGTTTATGAGCCGTTACATAACATTACGCGCGTTATGCAGATTATAAAGAGTCTATATAGGTTACATGTCATCACAAAGAAACCTAGCTTGGTCAGAGACGGCTCTAAATAACCTATAATGTGTTTATGAGCCGTTACATAACATTACGCGCGATACACAGTTTATAAAGAGTCTAGGTTACATGTTATCACAAAGAAACCTAGCTTGGTCAGAGACGGCTCTAAATAACCTATACTGTGTTTATGAGCCGTTACATAACATTACGCGCGTTATGCAGATTATAAAGAGTCTATATAGGTTACATGTTATCACAAAGAAACCTAGCTTGGTCAGAGACAACTCTAAATAACCTATAATGTGTTTATGAGCCGTTACATAACATTACGCGCGATACGCAGTTTATAAAGAGTCTAGGTTACATGTTATCACAAAGAAACCTAGCTTGGTCAGAGACGGCTCTAAATAACCTATACTGTGTTTATGAGCCGTTACATAACATTACGCGCGTTATGCAGATTATAAAGAGTCTATATAGGTTACATGTTATCACAAAGAAACCTAGCTTGGTCAGAGACGGCTCTTAATAACTTATACTGTGTTTATGAGCCGTTACATAACATTACGCGTATAAAGAGTCTAGGTTACATGTTATCACAAAGAAACCTAGCTTTGTCGGAGACGGCTCTAAATAACCTATAATGTGTTTGTGAGCCGTTACATAACATTACGCGCGTTATGCAGTTGATAAAGAGTCTAGGTTACATGTTATTACAAAGAAACCTAGCGAGGCAAAACAATTCGTTAAATAAAATCAGTGACATAAATTATGGATATATTTACCAGGCATACATGAAATGAAATGGGATGGATATGACTGAATATTTCGCAAACTCCAATATTATGTTCACTCCGTATGGACCTTTATCCAACCGCACAAGCTTCTCTTCACTTCCATGTTCAGCATTTATACAAGAGGTGTTCAACTTATAACGTAACACTTTTGTTTAATATTTATCAAAAAATGCGTGATTTAATTATATAAAACTGTCATTTAGAAAGTATGCATTAAACAATAATTTTCAATTTCACGTGACTCGCTTTAAATTACATTTTGAATAAGTTCGATAATATTATCTAATTTTAAACCTGTATGTTTCTACTGTCGTTTTATCTTAAAGGGACAATGTCCATAACCTTTAGCTTATAAAACACAAAATAATTTCATTAATAAACAAAACACAACAACCACTACTGAATATTTACTAAATAAAACCAAGATTGTTTGACGGAATTCAATAGCGGTACATTTTTTTTTACAGATAATGGACAGTTTTCTTGAGTTTTACCTGAAGATTTTATAAAGTAACTAAAATAAGCATTTTATTCATATTTTGTAAAAAAAGAATAGTTATTGTTGCTGTATTATCACACATCATACATCGGCGGAGCTACTATTAGGCCATATAGGCCCGGGCCTATACATAAATTTGAAAAATGAAAAAAAATATCTAAAAATACAAGCCGGGGTGTGGGTGTGTGGGGTGGCGTGAGGCGGGGAGAAGAGCGCCATGTGGGGTTTAAGAGTCAACATGTTTTCTTATTTTATTTTACAGTGTAGTTATTTAACTTTGTCAAACTTTGTCAAATATTACTTCTCAAATTTGAAAAATATTTCTTTAAATACCATACAAGTGTGCTGTCAGATACACCAAAACAATAGGCTCTAGGCAATATTTATCTGGGTGCTGGGACCGGAACATGTACTTTTTTTTTTTGTCGCGACAAACATGGGACAATACCTGTTTTTTTCGTTTGCTTGCCATGGGACGTACAGTTTGTTTTATATAATATTTTTATTTGCACCGGTCCCAACCCCATGATAAATATTGCCTGGTCCCTTACATAGCTAAGTAACAGACAAGGGGAGCATGTCCCCAGACCTTATAAATTTATATCGCAGTTGTTTTTATAATTGAAGATATTTGCTAAAAAACATTATTTTCTACCCTTTTTTAAAAACACGGATTCAGAAAAATATACTAGTATACTAGTTCAAGTCAATGTTTTATATCGAAGGAATCATTTGACGACACATTAACTAGAACATATTATGAGAGACTGTCATGATATTCAATTCACTTACAGAATGAAAGTATAACGTTAAACACCTCTTGTATACAAGTTAAATAAATCTATAAATGGCAACATTACCCCCGGGTTTATTTGACAACAAACACTTTCAAGATGTTCCTACGCATTCCCACATATAGTCTGTCCTCACTATCAGAGTATGTAATTGAGTATGGATTAGTCACTCCATGTTGTCCCAGTAGTATCTGTATCTTGGTACACTCAGCTGTTATCCGGTGGACGTTACTGGAACCCTGGTCACATATATACACTGCCCCTGTCCCGTCTATAGCCAGACCACATGGCCTCTTCAGGTTATCATCCTTGTAGACTGCCTTAACGGTACCGTCCATCGTCATACACATCACTGTGTGTTTGTTGACATCAGACACATAAATGGCCATCTTATCTGGGCTGATGGCTATGTAGAACGGACAATTAAACAGCTTTGCACCGTTGGAATCTGTATTCAGACTTCTCAACACAGACCCGTTCATGTCCATCATTTCAACTTTACATGGTTTATCAAATGTGACTATAAGTGTCCCGTCATTGTGTACAAGTCCCATACACTCACCATTGGTCTTTATCTCTCGACCCTTGGACAAGGAGGATGAAGTTGTAGACAGGAGCTGGATCTTCTTCTCCCCATAGACTGTCACGGCTACTTGACTGTGGTCGACCATAGTTACGTCCCATGGGGAAGATGTAAGTTGTACTTCAGACGTTACCTTGTTTAGTTTTATGTCCACTAGTTTGACATTCTTGTTGAGTTGATCAGCAATGACGAGTTGGTTGTCGGATAGTAGGCATGATCCCGTGATATTGTAGACTTTGGAGTCGGTGGATGACTTCACATCGAGGTCGGCAACATGGACAGGTGTAACTAATTTCCGTAACAACTCAGGTGCTGGTGAAATGGATTTCTGCAACACAGGTAACATCACTAACTGTCCTAATACTTTCTGGTTACTCTCGACAGAAGATGACCGCTCCATTTTAGTAAACGTGTACGTTCTGATTGTGTTGTCTGTCTCTATTTTTCTGAGACTGTCTTCTAATGTGTGTATTTGATTGGTCGCGTTTATCATTTCTATAAATATTTGACTGTTTCTATTCGTTTGTTGAATTTTTTCAAGTTTAGTCGTCATTGATCGAATTTCAGATATTACGGCGTTGCTTGTGTCAGAAATAGAGCTCATCATCTTCAAATCCTCATCTCTGATTACTGTAATCAATTTCTCTACTTCTTCCTTCGCTTTGGAGTGAACAGTTTCAATTTCCTCCACGTGTTTCTGTGCCAGACTCAATGTACGGCCATATTGTTGTTCTAGTCCATTTAATTTCTTCATTAACTCTTTATATTGGACACTCTGAACAATTCCTTTAGATACGTCGGATAATTTGCTTATCGTACAGCCTATATGGCCAATCTTAATGCATCGCTTGCATCCTAGTTGGTCATGTGATTTGCAGTAGGAGCTAATAATCTCACCTTTATGCCGAGCGCACGGTTCCGTGCACGTGTCCATCGTCGTAGACGAAGGATTGATCTTAGGCATTTGTGACTTGTCCAGTATGACATGGTGCCTGGATAGTCGTACTTTACGGTGATGAGCAACACACGCGGTACATAAATACTCTTGACAGTCTGTGCAGTAACCATCGGCAATATCATCACCACATGGCTCACAGAACATTTCCGTCACTTCGTCTGATCCAGCTTTCACGGATGCCATATTGACGTTCTGTAGAAAATAAAGTGAAACACATGATATATTTTCTATAATTTATGACTAAATGTGTAAGGAGAACACTGACTATAATCTCAGACTCAATACGTGCAGTAGATAAAAAAGCCTATGTATGCATTCCTACCTATACGTGTACGGGAGATTTACATCTAGATAAAATATGGAGAATGTGCCTAGAACCTTCCAACCTACAGAATTGCTGCACATTCTATTGTAGACACTTCATTTATTATGGAGCTACGTTTCCGCATTTGCATATGCGGTGTCATGCATATGCGGTGTCATGAAGAAAACTTGAATGAGAATGATTAAAAAATGACAAAATGAACATGAAGGGGAGGGAGAGTGGGGTGTCCTACACCTCTGCCTCGAGCGGGATTTGTATTGGTTGTATTCGACCCCGGAAACCACACGGGGACTGGTTGCTTCTGAAGTTCTGTCATGTTCTAATATTAATTTTAATAGTGTCTAGCTGGTCTACATGTTAGATCATCGATACAAGCCAGGGCTTTTTCTAGAGGTCCCACGGGGCCGAAATTGCACCCCATTCCCAATGCAAAATAGGTACCTTTTCCCCCAATTCTTTGAAAAAATCCCAATGTGAAAAAAAACAACACGTACTTGTATTTTTTATACATAATACATCCTTTAAGTTACATGCTAATAAAAAAAGTTGCTTTTAGTGATTTAATAGTGTTCATTTATACTTTTTAGACTTTTGCTTTGCCCTAACTTGTAACATGTTGACGTTGACAGCTCTCAATTTGGCCATTTTATCGATGAAAATACTTCCCAATTTGGTCGTTTCTACGATCAAAATTCCTCAAATTTACCAGGGGCCCCTTTCCCAAAATACCTAGCAGTTTTAAAGTCAAAATGAGGTAAAATTAATAAATAGAGTTACTAATTTTAATGCATTAATAAAACCCAAGATTGCCATGTTTCCTTTTAAATAATAATCTAATCAAATTTTTCATTTTTTATACAATTTATTTTAGCATCGATGTATTTTTTCCGATATTCATCTCTCTTTCTCTCTGTCTCTCTCTCTCTGTCTCTTTCTCTCTTTAAATCGTTTTAAAGGGATACATCATGTTTTTGGTGGGTATCTAGGCGTCCGTCTTGAAATTGAGAAATAACGATGTGTTCCACTCAATAGGGCCTAAGCATAATGGATAAGCGTAGTATGACCCCTGGTTTATACGGAAATGCATGATACACAGTAATATGTGCTATCTAGAATACACACCAGGGTTACTTTGACTTTTACTCTGCCTACATTTAAATAAATACAATAATAACATTTGGAGTTATCTTATGGATATTATCTATTTTGCATTGTTATTCGACCATAGGTTTTAATTTACAATTGGTGCAACCTGTACGAAATTCGACGCCTGGAAACAAGACGTAATTTTACCAAAATTCCAGGCGTCAAATAGTTAGTAACCATTTAAATTAAACAGAAAAACCAGGCGTCAACTAGACGGAATCAACACGGAAAGTAGCAAGAATTTGAGGCGTAATATGCAAATGAGTTACGCCTGGAATAATTAACGGGCGTCATTTATGCAGACGTAAACACAAAAATGACAGGAGTCGCTTAGTAAAATGACGGGCGTAAACTAGACGGAAACCAGCCGGAATTTGAGGCGTAATATGCCAATGAGTTACTTCTTATCATTTATCGAAAGAAAACATCATCAACGTTGTTAACCACCAACAATTTATTAATAAATGAATAAAGCCACATCAATTAGGTAACTTAATCATATAAAAATACACATTTTATGTTATCCAGTCAGGTTATAATATGAGTTTATAAATAGTATTGAATTATTAGTAGTACAGTTTCGGTCTGTATGTATAGAACAATGTGAAATGTATTCGTACCTCAGACAGTGCATTGTTGTAAAATTATTCCTTTGTGTTAGGTTTCACTTACAAATAACTAACCTTCTAATTAATTATGTTTACTACATTGTCCAGATATATACATACAATCCACACACAATTTGGGTAAGTAACACAGTATTAGTAAGTTAAAATGAACATTGACTCATTTATTATTGTTTAAGCCTAAGTGTTTCATGCCAATATTTTTTCCCACAAAATTTCAAACTGAATTTTCTCCAAGAATGCAATTTAAAATGCATTTCCTCAAATAATCAGTTGTAAAATACGCCTGTGAAAATGTTAAAGTCCAGAATGACGCCCGTCATTTAAGTTAGCCTCTTGTCAGGCGTCATTTTTACATGTTTACGCCTCTACCAAGAGACGTCAAAGTAATATTATTTCGTCTCCTGCTCGTTGACACTTGGAAAAAGAGCATTACGCATAAAAACAGTTGGAATTCGTCTACTTCACGCCTGGTTTCCGTCTGCTTTTTTCGTACAGGTATATAATCAACAATCAACAATTAGTTATATGAAATCCTTATGAGCATAATGGATAAGCCTATTATGATCCCTGGTTTATACGGAAAATTATTTTACACATTAATATGTGCTATCATAGAATACACACCAGGGTTAATTAAGCATGTTATGCCTGTTGCCAATGATGAATTCACATTGCACAATCGTTTTTGAAAAGTTTGAATGATACATTGTTGAACAATATAGGGCGAGGAGCGATATTTGGACTCAATCCACCCCACCACCAAAACAAATCCTATCTTAAAGGGATACATGGCAGTTGGCAGTCTTAAGTGGGTTTTTTTAAATTATGATCATGAATTTGATTTTATAGTCGCACCGTCAGCTAAAGTCATATGACGACTTTCCAGCTTCCGTTGGTGGAGGAAGACCCCAGGTGCCCCTCCGGGCAATTTTCGTGCACGGGCGCATACCTGCATGGATAGAACAATCGACGTTCCGCAAGCCAGCTGGATAGCTTCCTCACATAAAGATGCCTAGGCCCCTGAGGGATCGAACCTACATCGTGCGGGGCAAGTGACTGCATGCCAATCCACCCCACCCACCAAAACAAATGCTATCTTAAAGTGACATACGGCAGTTTTGCGTGTGTATTTTGTGTGTGTTTTTTTTAATCACGATGTTCAGTTTGTTTTTCTACATAACTTGCATTCGTTCAGTAATTAGTATTAATTATAAGAACAGTATAAATGTTTAAAGAATTATTTTTGCTTATTATTAATAGCTGATTATATTGCACCTATGGTAGAATAAGACGAAACAATGAAAACTCATGATTTTATATAATTATAGGCAAGCAAGATTAAAGTTAAAATGATACTAAATTAAGACAGTAATTTTAATGTTTTATAAGCATTTTAAGACTGCCGTGTGTATTTTAAACGACGGCTCCATGACCAGTTGTTTCTATTTTATGTCAGGGGAGTACCTGGGCATACGCACTGACGCACGTGCGTACAGGCTATTAAAGAAGCAAACAAATAAAAAAGGCTAAAAATACGAAAAATGCAATAAAAACTGAAGGTATAGGGGGGTTAGGCACATTTGTGAATCCAAAACTCGATGCTGCGTATACCTAAATTAGCCCCAGGAACGCTCCTGTATGTTCTACTTTCGTTTTCGAATAGATAGTTTAAATGCATTTTAATAATGTATCAACAAATGTTAACGCATTATTTTAAGTGGAAGAAGTTAACTGTGTGAATAGTTGTTTACAGTTATATTGTTTATGAAGTTTATTTAGAATTCTACTTTCGTTTTCGAACTGGCCAGTTATTCATCTTACAAATCATTAATAACAATTGCAGCTTGTATACAGAAAATATATCACGATATCCTCCTCTGTAATATACAAAACAAACAACTAAAACAATGAAGAAGAAAGGTCGTTACCTTAACAATATCTACTCGTGTTGACCTGAACTCAGCTTTTCGGGAAACCGGTAGGTAGAGATGACGTCATAAGCGGTGTTATAATAGCTAATATGTTCTAGAATCAAAGTAATGTAAGTACTGATAGGCCTGTGAAAAACTAGCTGTTTGTACCAAATTTACGGAAATATTTAGTAGTTACTAGTTTATACAACTCGCAAATATTTCCGTGAATTTTGAAGAAATGCGTTATCCTTTGATTGCAAAACAGACGAATTTACAAACGTAGTAGATCTATATAAAATAAATAAATTAATTAAATTGCATTTACACAGAAGCTATTACGTATATTTCTATACTCTACATTACTAAAATAAGTAAAGAAACCAGATTCATTGTGTCAATATCAAAATCCAGAATGTTTGTGTTTTAGCACCACAGATTCTCAGTTTACTACATCGAGTACATTGAAACATCATAACATTAAACGGTAGGTCAATACAATCTAAAGTGACAAGATGTGTGCTGAGCCGGGTAACTATTAAAAGGACACACGGCACTCTTTTTTTTCAAACTCGCGGCCTCATCATCATCGTCATCATCATAATCATCATCTTCATCATCCTGAACAATATCCGCCAGATGGAGCAAAACGTACTTTTTTTGGCACACCGGATAAGGTTATCCACATTTTACATGGGTGATTCATGTGCAAAAAAACAATAAAACATTAGTTATTGGTGACATCAATGCACAAAATGTCAATGATATTCAAGAAAAAGAATCAATCATGGGTATCCGGTTCAAATAGGGAATTTCAACCCTCGATATAATTGTTTTAATCGGAACCCATGCAGAGCCTCGATTCCGCTAAAAAATCAATTATACATCGGGTTGGAATTCCCGATATTTACCGGATACCCATGAACGATTCTTATTATGTTCGCGGCCGTCAGCAACAAATGTCATGAGACTGTGCGCATGATGTGCTCACGGGCTATTACACCACATCATCACTGCCTTAGATCTCCGTTTAGTGTATGCATATATCGCGATTCCACAAGAATGATCCCATGATGTCCTCACGGATTATTACACCGCAGGCTCAGGATTATCTACATTACACACGGGCAATCACAGAGACAGGACTCGGCGTGTAGCAGTGTTATTCTATATTTGCCTTTAACATTTCATTCAAGGCGGGTATACTGGATGAAGTCTGTCATTTTGTAGAAATACCAATGAACATAATAGTGTTGATAACTTTTACGAAACGCTTTAGAATAGTAAACCCACGTTTAACATGGCAGTGTTATAACATTAATTCACGCCTAGTTGACTGAACGAATTAGGTGAAAATGTGTGCTTCCCTAAAAGAAGGACGCGTTTAAACCAGTTTATCAAACTCACATTTTACAGATAGCATTATAATACAATGCAGGTCAAGATCAATTTAGTGCATTCATTGTCATTGGCGATCGAGTCTTTGGTTCCGGCTGATAAAACAAAGGTGAAGTGTTTGGTTACAAAAAATTGCAAAAAATTAAATAGGTTTTAGTGTAATAAACCCGACAGATATTATAACACATTACCAAAGCACTTAAAGACACATTTCCCAACTGAATGTAGTCGTTGAAAAATCATGGATAGCATGCTTTTTAACTGCTTACTTCTCGCTGACATTACCACAGAGACATTATATTGAGGCCCCATCACAGTTTTTTTCTTTTCATTTACTCTTACCTTAATTTTTGATATAAAATATATTGTAACTAAAAATACTAGATTGTTTGATATGGGGAGCATATAGTCGCCGCTTTTTCCGTCCGTCCGTGTGTGCGTCCGTGCGTCATACTTTTTGTCCGGAGCACAACTCAAAAAGTATGCTTGATTAAAGTTTGTGTGAATGATTTCCTAATCATTCACACAAACTTTAATCAAGCATACTTTCTGGGGCGGGTCCAAATTTGACCTCAGGGTCACCATTAGAACAAACTAGTTAGAGGACCATAAGACAATGTTTCATGCAAAATATCACAGCTCTACTCAGAGTATATCTTGTATTTTTGCAGAAGATTTTTTAAGATTTGTTAAATGAAACTGATAAGCCCCATTGCGGGGGCATTTATGACCCCAATTGTACCATTCGAACAAACATATAATGATGCTTCACATAAAGTTGGGGTCGTCCGTGGTCGAGTGGTCTCAGACTTGAAATCCCATGTCCCTCACCACTGTGCGTTCGATTCCCCATGGGGCCAAGACTGTTTAGTATGTGAGTATCAAGCTATCCAGCTTGCTTGCGTTCGGTGGTTCTACTCAGGTGCGCGCCCGTGCACGAACAAATGCCCGAGTTTGCGCCTGGGGTCTTCCTCCACCAATAAAAAGCTGGAATGTCGCCAAATGACCTTAGCTGTTGGTGCAACTATAAAATCCAGTTTAAGGAATTCATATAAGATTTGGTTGAATTCCGACAAGCGGTTTCTGGGGAAAAGTGGTCAAAAGCAAAAGATAACGACGACGACGGACAGACAACGGACGGACGACGGACAAAGAGTGATTCCAAAACATCACATTGAGTCTTCGACTCAGGTGATCAAAAACACTGACAGATGACAACGATTTTTGAATTTTGAAGTCCCGATGAGTTTCTTGCATTTAAAATTTACTAAAACATGGCAGAGAAGTAACTGATAATAGAGTATATTGTGCTAAAAATACAAAAACTATTAATTGTTAACACGGGTCTTTCAAGAAAATCCATCTATACATAGTTGTTTTAACATATATACAAGTGCACATAAAATGCAAAACGGTTATAATTTTTACTACATTATTATACACTCTTTATGGGACGGGCCTCAACCTTTGACAAAAAACTAATAATCTCAATTTCCTTGTGCAAATATATTTCTAACAGCGATTTACAGTTACCTTTAGAAATTCTCTCTTTCGATTATGAGTCATCGGGTCCTTCTACGTGTCCTCGTAGCACAGTTGTTGACGCACTCGCTCACAACACAATATTAATTCGATTCACCGTCTCGGCTTTGTACGTGAGTGCACGGTTGTTGTCCTCTCGGACACGTGAGCTCCCCCCGCGATAATCGGTCTACCACATCAACATCATGGTTACACTGTTATTCGCTTCACTGAGTATGAATTCTGTAAGTTTCTTCTTCTTATTTTATCCTTCAGTTACTGATTCAGAAGATCATTTCGGGTACGACGGGTTAATACAGTGCTTTACAATATATATCTGTGATCTCACACATGGATTGTTATATTACAATGTTATTTTAAATTGCTGTACATACGCCAACTAATTTTTGATAGTAATTGAGTTTGAGTACAGTCATAAGGAGTTTAAACGCACCCACATTGCTGGCTATATGGTGTATGCCTTTAAAAAACAAAGAAATATAAAAAGATCGAACAGGAAAAGTAGCATTCAAGGAGGACAGTCAACCACAAAACACAGAAACAAACACGCAAACAGACAAACAAGGAGGCAAAAGTAATACATGTAATAAATGCAAACGACATCACAAACACAAAAGGGTTGATAATATGGATACCGCCGTGAAACGGTCAGTGGCAAAGTAGGCCAAGATTCGTCTGAATCTGAATCTGCGTGATTCAAATAGTGGTAAGTAGAGTATGGGACATGATTCTGCGTATTTCAAGTAGAGGCCAATATAGTATGGATCATGTCTGATTCTGCGTGTTTCAAGTAGCGGCCACTAGAGTATGGGTCATGCCTGATTCTGCGTGTTTCAAGAAGCGGCCAATAGAGTATGGACACTGCCTGATTCTGCGTGTTTCAAGAAGTGGCCAATAGAGTATGGGCCATGCCTGATTCTGCATGTTTCAAGTAGTGGCCAATATAGTATGGGCCATGATTCTGCGTGTTTCAAGTAGCGTCCAATAGAGTATGGGCCATGCCTGATTCTGAATGTTTCAAGTAGTGGCCAATAGAGTATGGGACATGCCTGATTCTGCGTGATTCTAGTAGTTGCCAAAATATCATGGATCATGCCTGCTTCTGCGCGTTTCAAGTCAGTAGCGGCCAATATAGTATGAGCCATGCCTGATTCCGCATGTTTCCAGTAGTGGCCAATAGACTATGGGTCATGCCTGATTCTGCGTGTTTCTAACAGTGGCAAATAGAGTGTGGGCCATGTCTGATTCTGCGTGTTTCTAGTAGTGGCCAGTGGAGTATGGGAAATGATTATGTCTGTTTCAAGTAGTGGCCAATAGAGTATGGACAATGTCTGATTCTGCGTGTTTGAAGTAATGGCCAGAATAGTATGGGCCATGCCTGATTCTGTGTGTTTCAAGTAGTGGCCAGTAGAGTATGAGACGTGAGTGATTCTTCGTGGTTCTAGTAGTGGCCAATAGAGTATTGGACATGCCTGATTCTGCGTGATTCAAGTAGTGGCCAATAACGTATGGGCCATGATTCTGCGTGTTTCAAGTAGCGGCCAATAGAGTATGGGCCATGCCTGTTTCTGCGTGTTTAAAATAGTGGCCACTAGCGTATGGGACAAGCCTGATTCTGCGTGATTCTAGTAGTTGCCAATATAGTATGGATCGTGTCTGATTCTGCGTATTACTAGACCAGTAGCGGGCAATAGAGTATGGGCCATGCCTGATTCCTCATGTTTCCAGTAGTGGCCAATAGATTATGGGACATGCTCGATTCAGTGTGTTTCTAGCAGTGGCCAATATAGTATGGGCCATGCCCGATTATGCGTGTTTCAAGCAGTGACAATCAAGTATGAGACATGCCTAATTCTGCGTGTTTCAAGTATTGGCCAGTATAGTATTGGCCAGGCCCGATTCTGCGTGTTTCTTGTTATGGCCAATAGTGTATGGGCCATGCCTGATTCTGCGTGTTTCTAGTAGTAGCCAGTAGAGTATGGGCTATTCCTGATTCTGCGTGTTTGTAGTTGTGGTCAGTAGAGTATGGACCATTCCTGAATATGTATGTTTCTAGTAGTGGCCAATAAAGTATGAGATATGCCTGATTCTGCGTAATTTTAGTAGTGGCCAATAGCGTATGGGACATGCCATTCTGCGTGTTTCTAGTAGAGACTAGAAGAGTATGGACCATGCCTGATTCTGCGTTTTTTCTAATAGTGGCCAGTAGAGTATTGGCCATGCCTGATTCTGCGTGTTTCTAGTAGTCTCAATTAGATTATAGGACATGCCAGATTCTGCGTCTTTCTAGTAGTGGCCAATAGAGTATGGGCCATGCCTGATTCTGCGAGTTACTAGTAGTAGCCAATGTAGTATGGGAGATTCCTGATTCTGCGTGTTTCAAGTAGTGGCCAGTAGAGTATGGGCCATGCCTGGTTCTGCGTGTATTAAGTAGTGGCAAGTAGAATATGAGACATGCCTGATCAGCGTGCTTGAAGAAGTGGCCAATATAATATGGGCCATGCCTGATTCTGCATGTTTCAAGTAGTGGCCAAAAGAGTATGGGCCATGATTTAGCGTTTTTCAAGTAGCGGCCTATAGAGTATGGGCCATGCCAGATTCTACGTGTTTCAAGTTTTCGCCAGTAGAGTATTGGTCAGGCACGATTCTGTTTGTTTCTTGTAATGGCCAATAGAGTATGGACCATGCCTGATTCTGCGTGATTCTAGTAGTGGCCAGTAGAGTATGGGCCTTTCCTGAATCTGCATTTTAGTAGTGGCCAATAGAGTATGGGCCATGCCTGATTCTGCATGTTTCTAGTAGTGGCCAATAGAGTATGGTCCATGCCTGATTCTGGATGTTTCAAGTAGAGTTCAGTAGAGTATGGGTCATGCCAGATTCTGTGTGTTTCAAGTAGTGGCCAGTATAGTATGGGCCATGCCTGATTCAGAGTTTTTCAAGTAGAGTCCCGTAGAGTATGGGTCATGCCTGATTCTGGGTGTTTCTAGTAGTGGCCAATAGAATATGGGCCATGATTCTCCGTGTTTCAAGTAGCGGCCAATAAAGTATGGGCCATGCCTGATTTTGCTTGTTTAAAGTAGTGGCCAATAGGGTATGAGACATGCCTGATTCTGCCTGATTCTAGTAGTTGCCAATATAGTATGGATCGTGCCTGATTCTGCGTATTACTAGGCCAGTAGTGGCCAATGGAGTATTGGCCATGCCCGATTCAGTGTGTTTCTAGCAATGGCCACTATAATATGGGCCATGCCCGATTATGCGTGTTTCAAGCAGTGACCAGTCGAGTATGAGACATGCCTGATTTTGCGTGTTTCAAGTATTGGTCAATAGAGTATGGGCCATGCCTGATTCCTCATGTTTCCAGTAGTGGTAAATAGATTATGGGCCATGCCAATTCAGTGTGTTTCTAGCAGTGGCCACTATAGTATGGGCCATGCCCGATTATGCGTGTTTCAAGCAGTGACCAGTCGAGTATGAGACATGCCTGATTCTGCGTGTTTCAAGTATTGGCCAATAGAGTATGGGCAATGCCTGACTCAGAGTGTTTCTAATATTGGCCAATAGAGTATTTGACATGCCTGATACTGCGTGTTTCTAGTTGTTGCCAATAGAGTATGACACATGGCTGATTCTGCGTGTTTCTAGTTGTGGCCAATATAGTATGAGACATGCCTGTTTCTGCGTGTTTCTAGTAGCGGCCAATACAGTTTGGGCCATGCCATTCTTCGTGTTTCTAGTAGAGGCTAGTAGAGTATGGGCCATGCCTGATTCTGCGTTTTTTCTAATAGTGGCCAGTAGAATATGGACCATGCCTGATTCTGCGTGTTTTTAGTAGTGGCTTGTAGAGTTCGACCATGCCTGATTCTGCATGTTTCCAGTAGTGGCCAATAGAGTATGGTCCATGCCTGATTCTGCATGTTTCAAGTAGTGTTCAGTAGAGTATTGGCCATGCCAGATTCTGTGTGTTTTAAGTGGTGGCCAATAGAGTATGGGACATGCTTGATACTGAACTGGTAGTAATGTTTATATAACTTGATTCATAATCAACAGACAAAACGGTATGTCATTTTACAATTTAATTAAAGGGTTGTATGACTGGGTTATACAGCTATGCATTTACATTTACGAGAGGCTCAAATAAAGTGACAACAGGTTTAATTTACGTGTTTCTAGTAGTGGCCAGTAGAGTATTGGACATGCCTGATTATGCGTATTTCAAGTAGTGGCCATTATAGTATGGGCCATGCCTGATTCTGCGTGTTTCTAGTAGTGGCCAGAAGAGTATGGGCCATGCCTGATTCTGCTTGATTCTAGTAGTGGCCAATATAGTAGGGGCCATGCCTGATTATGAGTGTTTCTAGTAGTGGCAAATAGAGTATGGGCCATTTCTGATTCTGCGTCTTTCTAGTAGTGGCCAGTAGGGTATGGACCATGCCTGATTCTGTGTTTCTAGTAGTGGCCAATAGAGTATGGGTCATGCCTGATTCTGTGTGTTTCGAGTAGTGCCAATAGAGTATGAGCCATGCCATTATGCGTGTTTCTAGTAGTGGCCAATAGAGTATGGGTCATGCCTGATTAAGAGTGTTTCAAGTAGAGTCCTGATCAGTATGGGTCATGCTTGATTCTGCGTGTTTCTAGTAGTGGACAATAGAGTATGGGCCATGATTCTGCGTGTTTCAAGTAGCGGCCAATAGAGTATGGACCATGCCTGATTCTGCGTGTTTAAAGTAGTGGCCAATAGAGTATGGGACATGCCTGATTCTGCGTGATTCTAGTAGTTGGCAATATAGTATGGATCGTGCCTGATTCTGCTTATTACTAGGCCAGTAGTTTCCAGGTGTGGCCAATAGAATGTGGGCCATGCCCGATTCAGTGTGTTTCTAGCAGTGGCCAATAAAGTATGCCCGATTATGCGTGTTTCAAGAAGTGATCAGTCGAGTATGAGACATGCCTGATTCTGCGTGTTTCAAGTATTGGCCAATAGAGTATGGGCCATGCCTGATTCCTCATGTTTCCAGTAGTGGCCAATAGAGTATGGGCCATGCCCGATTCAGTGTGTTTCTATCAGTGGCCACTATAGTATGGGCCATGCCCGATTATGCGTGACCAGTCGAGTATGAGACATGCCTGATTCTGCGTGTTTCAAGTATTGGCCAATATAGTATGGGCCATGCCTGATTCTGCGTGTTACTAGTAGTGGCAAGTAGAGTATGGGCTATTCCTGATTCTGCGTGTTTGTAGTTGTGACCAGTAGAGTATGGGCCATTCCGGAATATATATGTTTCTAGTAGTGGCCAATAAAGTATGAGATATGCGTGATTCTGCGTGATTTAAGTAGTGGCCAATAGAGTATGGGCCATGCCATTCTGCGTGTTTCTAGTAGAGGCTAGAAGATTATGGACCATGCCTGATTCTGCGTTTTTTCTAATAGTGGCCAGTAGTGTATGGGCCATGCTTGATTATGCGCGTTTCTAGTTGTGGCCAATATAGTATGGGTCCTGCCTGATTATGCGTGTTTCTTGTAGTGGCCAGTAGAGTATGGGCCATTCCTTAGTCTGCGTGTTTCTAGTAGTGGCCAGTAGAGTATGGGCCATGCCTGATTCTGTGTTTCTATTAGTGGCCAATAGAGTATGGGCTATGCCTGATTCTGCGTTTTTCAAGTAGAGGCCAGTAGAGTATGGTTCATGTCTGATTCTGCGTGTTTCTATTAGAGGATAGTAGAGTATAGGCCATGCCTGATTCTGCGTGTTTCTAGTAGTGGCCAACAGAGTATGGGTCATGCCTGATTCAGAGTGTTTCAAGTAGAGTATGGGTCATGCCTGATTCTGCGTGTTTCTAGTATTGGCCAATAGAGTATGGCCATGCCATTCTGCGTGCTTCTAGTGAATGCTAGTAGAGTATGGGACATGCCTGATTCTGTGTGTTTTTAGTAGTGGCCAGTAGAGTAATGGCCATGCCTGATTCTGAGTGTTTTAAGTAGTGGCCAGGAGAGTATGGGCGATACCTGATTCTGCGTGTTTCTTGTAGTGGCCAATAGAGTGTAGGCCATGCCCGATTCTGCGTGTTTCAAGTAGAGGCCAGTAGAGTATGGGCCATGCCTGATTCTGCGCGTTTCTAGTAGTGGCCAATAGAGTAAGGGACCTGCCAGATTCTGCGTGTTTCAAGTAGTGGCCAATATAGTATGGATCATGCCTGATTCTGCGTGTTTGAAGTTGTACCCAGTATAGTATGGGTCATGCTTTATTATGAGTGTTTCAAGTATTGACCAGTAGAGTATGGGCCATGCCTCATTCTGCGAGTTTCTAGTAGTGGTCAATAGAGTATAGGTCATGCCTGATTCTGCGAGTTTCCAATAGAGTATGGGTCATGCCTGATTCTGCAAGTAGAGTATGGGCCATGCCTGATTCTGCGTGTTTCAAGTAGTGGCCAGTAGAGTATGGCCATGCCTGATTGTGCGTGTTTCTAGTAGTGGCCAATAGAGTATTGGACATGCCTGATACTGCGTGTTTCTAGTAATTGCCAATAAAGTATGGGACATGCCTGATTCTGCGTGTTTCTAGTTGTGGTCAATAGAGTATGAGACATGCCTGAATCTGCGTGTTGGCCAATATAGTATGGGCCATTCCTTATTCTGCGTGTTTCTAGTTGTGGCCATTAGAGTATGAGACATGCCTGAATCTGCGTGTTGGCCAATATAGTATGGGCCATTCCTTATTCTGCTTGTTTCTAGTAGTGACCAATAGAGTATGAGCCATGTCTGATTCTGCGTGTTTCAGGTAGTGGCCAGTAGAGTATGGGCCATGCCTGATTCTGCGTGCTTCAAGTAGTGGCCAATAGAATATCGGCCATGTCTGATACTGCGTGTTTCAAGTAGTGGCCAGTAGAGTATGGGCCATGCCTGTAAAGTAATATATGTAATAAATGCAAACGACATCACAAACACAAAAGGGTTGACAATATGGATACCGCCTTTGAACGGCCTGTGGCAAAGTAGGCCAAGATTCGTCTGAATCTGAATCTGCGTGTTTCAAATAGTGGTCACTAGAGTATGACCATGATTCTGCGTGTTTCATTTAGTGGCCAATTGATTATGGGCCATGATTCTGCTTATTTCATGTAGCGGTCAATAGAGTATGGGTCATGGCTGATTCTGCGTGTTTCTAGTAGTGACAGTAGAGTATGGGCCATGCCTGATTCTGCGTCTTTCAAGTAGTGACCAGTAGAGTATATCTGATACTGATCTTGTATTATTTCATAATGAACAGACAAAGTTGTATGCCATTTTAGAATTTCATTAAAGGGATGTTTGATTGATTCATAAAGCTATGCATTCATGTTAGATTCATTTATACAGCTATGCATTTATGTTCGATTGATTTATACAGCTATGCATTTATGTTCGATTGATTTATACACTATGCATTTATGTTTGATTGATTTATACACTATGCATTTACGCTCGACTGATTATACAGCTATGCATTTATGTTTGATTGATTTATACAGCTATGCATTTAACTTTGATTGATTTATACAGCTATGCATTTATGTCTGATTGATTTTTACAGCAAAGTATTTATGTCTGATTGATTTATACACTATGCATTTACGTTGTATTGATTTATATAGCTAAGTATCTATGTCTGATTGATTTATACAATATGCATTTACGTTTGATTGATTTATACAGCTATGCATTTATGTCTGATTGATATATACAACTATGCATTGATGTCTTGATTGATTTATACACTATGCATTTACGTTTTATTGATTTATACAGCTAAGTATCTATGTCTGATTGATTTATACACTATGCATTTACGTTTGATTGATTTATACAGCTATGCATTTATGTTTGATTGATATATACAGCTATGCATTGATGTTTGATTGATTTATACACTATGCATTTACGTTTGATTGATTTATACAGCTATGCATTTATGTTTGATTGATTTATACAGCTATGCATTTATGTTTGATTGATTTATACAGCTATGCATTTATGTTTGTCTGATTTATACACTTATGTATTTACATTTACGAGATGCTCAAGTATTTGTTTGTTTGTTTGTTTGTATGGTGTTTTACGTCATTTTCAACAACTGGAAGGTTTTATATGACAGTCGATTTTTTGTGGTAGAGGCAGACCACCTACTTTTTCTGGGTAAAAAGTGACGACATGTTTAATTCAGATGTGCTTTTGCTTAGTCGAGGGATGTTTTTACAAGCACTATTTGTTAAAGAGTATTTTGAACCCGGCATTAACAGTATTCACATATCAAGTCTTCATGAAACAAGAAGGGAAAACCACTCTAGATTAACACTATACTAGTCTTGACGTAGACTGGCACCAGTCCCTAATGTTATTATCTACACTATTTCGCTAGCAGATACAATGTTTTACCCTTGCATTCTTTTATCATATCTGAACACCAGGAATTCGTCATGAGAAATGAAGACAAGAAGAGAGGAATGTTTATTTTTATTTTCAATTTATTTTCAAAATGTAATGTATGTATACACGTAACCAATATACAATCCACAGACTGCAACCATTCTATGCTTAATGATGCACACTACTTATACTACAATCATGCAGTAGCCATCAGTATGAATAGTAGTGTACAGCAGTAAATCAAGGGTTTAACACAAAACCTTGCTATTATTAAGTGCATTTCAGTAAAGAAACAGAAACAAAACAGCTTTTTAAATCAGTGAATTGTACATATCCCTAATATTGATAATGCGTATGTACATATGTGTACAACATAATTAGTATGTCCTTATGTATAAATAAGTTTGATATGAAAGATGTTAAAATAGACAAACCGTTATAAAATGTCACTTACAATAGTTTGGCACTAAAATGTATTAAATTTGTTAAATGCGAAACTATTCTATTTGATTTTAGAAATAGCTATACAGAGATTATCCATAACAATTACGAGTGTATTTTATTTTGCATTGAACATTTGAAACATTCTTTACAGTCAAGCTAAAGATTACAAAGGAAATCCCTCAAAATTCAGTTTTCTTACTTTGATTAGATATTGGCACCTGGAGTAATTTCGCGTTTAATTATTATTTTTTTCTTAGTAAATATGCATTATATAAGGTATAATATATAATTTCTAAAATTATAAATACAATAAAATACTATCATTTAATTCAAGAAAAACTAATTTTGGTAAAGATGTCATTTATATTAGCATAGTTTCGCGTTCAAACCCTTGACATGTAACAGGTGGTATTCAAAAACACTGAATTCCATTGGGCGAAAGTACCCAGCAGACATAATCCAGATTTGGATTATATTTCATATAGTTTCTTAAAGTTTCGCCAAATATATTTTATTTACAAAAATAACATAATCTTAAGTGATTGGTTCAAGGGCTATTGCACCAGCCGTGTCATCCGATTCACAAATAGCTGAAACAATAACCAAAACAAAATCACATTATATTTATCATAGAATCAAATGTTTCAGCCTATACAAACAGTATATATAATATGCTAAATTTCTAAATGCTGAATAGCCATTGTTAATCGCCCGCATGTGTACCATACCCATTATACACATGTTTAAAATGCCATTTAAAGTGTCTTCGTAGACTATGACTTTTGTAAATAAGAACCTGGGGACACTTTTTTCCATTTTATAAACACAAATTAAAAACCAAATAAAGCTAAACATGCATTTATCACATCAGGTCAGACCAGACATGAACTGATTAACTGAAACTGTTCAGAAAATACATATCACATTCAAATTTAATATACACTCAGATAAAATAGTATTATTTATATAAATACGAATTTCTAGATTGTAAAATATTAAAACAGATTTTGCACATACTCTTATCATTTACTGATTGAAAAATAAAAAGAATCTTGTCTAAATCACTAAAACTATAATAAAGTTTCCGTTTAAAAGGAACGGCTTGCCTGTGCAGGAACGGAAACAATATTATTATCGATTATACTAAACCTGCGACAAAATATGGGCTACATTTGCGATTTGGGCATGATACAGTTTTTTTTTGTCCGTGTGAATGCTGTGTTTTCATCATAATGTTTAAACATTATTGTTATTAAAACATAAATAATATCCATACGATAAGTCTTAAATTTTAAAATCGTTCACTCTTTTCACCTAGGCATTCGATGCAGACAAGTATATGTGCATGTAGTGCAGAAATATCATATGTATTAGAAAATGAAATGAAATGAGGTTTATTTGAAAAGTGTAATTTACAGTGAAGCATTTAAGAAATTGACTTACGATCGAAATGGTCGTAAGTTGTTTCATAAAACGGGGCCCTGGTAATGGTTCCAAACGCTGTTGAATGTACACGTTAAACGCTGAACTTTTGAGCAGAGAACAATTTATTTCCATATTGGTCCCGGCGTTGTTGAACGTACTTGTCAAATGTTCAACTTTTGACCAGAGAACCGGTTACTTCCGGTAAAGAATTGAAATTAATGTATACAGGAAGTAAATCACTGTGGTATTCATGCCTGGTGTATCGAAAGGAGTTCCCAAATATATCATCCTTAACTTCTTTTGTGATAAAAGGCATTTTTGAGTATTTAAGGCCTGTTTTTCTGGCTGAAATGACTTTATTGACTTGTTTGTGAGAGCTAAGAACCATTTGCATGGTTGTATGATGATTTTATGTATCAACTTGAAAGTTTGAAAGTGAAAGAAGAACACATTTAAGAGGTGCCGAATGAATGCAGTTTGTTCACGGTGTCAGTAAAGATCAGAATTTTATTTTCTTATATGCCACATGACCTCTCTTATTCTCAGCAGTTTTCTAGAGAGGAAGGTCTCATGACTAAGAACATGTAAGTGAATCTTAGTTTGAACTTCATTTTGAAAAATGGCTAACTAGAAAGCTTGGAAATATTGCATAGGACGCAATGGGATTTGTTTTACTTCCGGTACACCTTAACATTGGTCCGCGCTGTTAAATCCTCCAAGTTTTGAGCAGGGAACCCGTGAAAAACCAAAATCAATGCATAGGCTAGCAGCCGAAGGTGCAAGCCAAATACAAATCTACAGAGACTGTAAGAGCTTTTTAAATAATGTATCTTTATCTTCGTTATACATATTGCTCTTAAGGATCACATGCATTTCGTCTTCAACTTCTGACTTACAAAATGAACACACGGTCGCTTTCCCGTAAGTTCTTAAAGCGTCTGTCTCTAGCGTTAAAGGTGCAACGTAACATCTAAATATCGAAAAAGTTGATCAATGACGTAAAGGTAATATAAGTTGACAATAAGTTTCTACACAATACCATGATTTCATCAGCTTATACGTTCTTAACTTGTTGCCACCTTTACCACTTTGACCTGTGACCCGAATTATGCTAAGTGTCCATTCTTCAATGCGTTTGTTCATCAAATAATCAACAACAGAATTAATGAAAAAAACTTATGATTGTATCATATGTTATTAAGTATTGTACTCAACACCGTAAATACCTCTTTATTTCTCACCTGTAGAATTATAAACAAAAACCTTGTATTTATAGCTTCTATATAAAATTCAAACTTGATTTTTCTCTTTCTGATTGAAAAAACAAAAACTGTTGTATTTTCAGCATGTATTACGCTATCACTGTAAAATACATTTTGTAAACAAACAAAAAACACGTAAATGATCAAAACAGTACTGTTTAAATTTGAATTTAACTAAAACACGATCGTGAGATAAATCGTGTATTACTGATTGTGTTTAAATGTAAGAATGATATATTTCCATATTAAAGCTACACAGTCTCTATATTAATCGGGTTTTTTCTTTGTAGGCTTGTCCTTATTTGTAACTTCATGTTCACCAGCTCATGTCGAAATCGAGTATTAAGCGAGCAAATGTAGCGCAGGATATCGACATCGACCAGTGCACATCGTACCTATACACTGGTAACAGTATTTTTTACAGAACAAAATGTTAGCCTCTTTCGGGGCTCGAACACACGACATTCTGATTTCAAGTCAGGTGCGTTATCCACTGAACTATAACGCTACTTGAGAAATAGCATCCTAAATATCATTTTTTTATGAGACAAAATAACATATTTGAACGCAACTCAAGATCGATCAATAAATATGTAGTCCATCTTGTAGAACGTGAAAATTAACACTGCCTATTGTAATACTGTATGTTATCAATATTAATCTTTTCAGATAAAATTCATCTACTACTTATATAAGTTGTATATCAGTGAAACAGAATTTTTAAGTGGTAAATAAAAACACCTTACTTTACAAAATCGATTGAGAAATAAAAAGTTCATGTGCGAAACTGCGGCTGTTTTTGATGGGTCGTTGCAACATTTTGCTGCATGAACAATTTGAATTTTTTTTATAGAATTTTTATCCAAACATGGTTTTAAATTGTTTGATAATAGTAAATTAAGACACCCTGCACGTTTTATAGCAAAATATGAAGGATAACTGAAGTTATTTGAAATCTCAATTTTCTGCTACAAGAAAGTTACATAGAAAAAGCCCCATCAAAAACTCATCAAAAGTAAGGTAGTGTTATTTATCACTCAAAATGCCAGTTCTAATGACATATAACTGATGTACGTATTATTAAAATTGCCCAAGCTATTGCAGAAAAAACTTTGGCTGAAACAAGCGGCCCGAACAATAATACTTCGTTTCAAAAACCATATCCCGACTTGTTATTTAGCGTTTGATGAGTTTGTGTGTGCGCGCTAGTTGTTACGTAATGTCTATTTAGTGTTAAAAATACTACACCATACCAATAAATAGCCGTGGTCTAGTGGTTCCGCGTACATCCTTCAACACTTAAAAGTGTAAGGCTGTGGTTCAAATCCGTTCCTGGAAACTATTTGTGTATATCTATGGTGGCTGATATGTGCCATCTCGTCTTTTCGTTATTTCGCCGCGAAATAACGCCGAGCGAAAAGACGCCGGGCGAAAAGACGCCGGGCGAAATAACGAAAAGACGAAAAAACGCCGGGCGAAATAACGAAAAGACGAAAAAACGCCGAGCGAAAAGACGACAAATAGTCAAAACGCCGGGCGAAAAAACGAAAAGACGAGAAACCGGCACGCGAAAATACGACGTTTTATATATTTAAATTTATCGTTATTTTGTGTGAAGTTTTTTCGTTTTTTCGTTTTTTCGCCCAGCGTTTTTTCGTTTTTTCGTTATTTCGCCCGGCGTTTTTCGCACGGCGTCTTTTCGCTCGGCGTTATTTCGTCTTTTCGCATGGCGTCTTTTCGCCCGGCGTTATTTCGCGTGGCGTCTTTTCGCCCGGCGTCTTTTCGCTCGGCGTCTTTTCGCCCGGCGATATTTCGCGTGGCGTCTTTTCGCGTGGCGTTATTTCGCCCGGCGGTTTTTCGTCTTTTCGCATGGCGTCTTTTCGCCCGGCATTATTTCGCGTGGCGTTATTTCGCGTGGCGTCTTTTCGCCCGGCTTCTTTTCGCGTGGCGTTATTTCGCCCGGCGTCTTTTCGCTCGGCGTCTTTTCGCCCGGCGTTATTTCGCGTGGCGTCTTTTCGCCCGGCGTCTTTTCGCGTGGCGTTATTTCGCCTGGCGTTTTTTCGTCTTTTCGCATGGCGTCTTTTCGCCCGGCGTCTGTAACCTGTAACCACTTTTATTCACAGAAAAGAAAACATATTTAATTGGACAAAATAAACAAACCTTTGGTCGTCTGAGTTCTTGGAAAGAAGAGATTCGTTTAACGTTTTTATGCAGTACACCATGCACGTATTAGAAACAAATGCAGCAATTTAAATTTTGACCTTTTTAGCAATCACCTGAGGGAAGATCCCAACTGTATATGTGGAAACGGAATTGAGGATGCTGAACATTTCTTGTTTAAATGCAGTCAATTTATTAATAAAAGAATTCAATTATTTCAAAGAACACGTACATTCCATCCTCTAAGTACAACAAAACTCCTATTTGGCAGTGATAATCGAACAGACGAAGACAATTTAGCTTTATTTACAAAAGTTCAAATTTATATAAAACGCTCTCGCCGTTTCTCTCTTAATTAATATGTACCTGTCTCCTGTCCCCTGTGATGTTGACGTTGAGGAGCAGGTTATGGGCTGGGCAGAAGAAGGTGGGAACCATGCTGGGATGTTTGGTCAAGACAGCTGTGGTCGTGATGATATTATTCTTCTCATATCTTTTTTTTTTTTTTTCTTTTCGCTTTCTTCAATTTGAATTAATTTAGTTATTTATTTGTTAACCCCGCCATTTTAGTTGAATAAACGTAACATGTAACGCTGTGGGAAGGACTGTAACTAATGTTGGAATAACTTGTAGTCCAACCCAATTGCTTTGTTTTAATGCTTATTATGCCACCGTTTATATATGTTATGCGCAAAATAAGAATATGGACAATTCCGGAATTGCTCTGCGCAAAGTAAGATTTCTTAAAATGCGCGGCATTATCGGAATTCTCAAAATGCGCGGTTCAATTCCTGGGTAAGTCCGTGCGCAAAATAGGAATTGGGACAAAGTAAGTATATGTTCGTTATCGTCAGTGCGCAAAGTAGGAAATGGAACAAAGTAGGAATATTTTCGTTAATCATATTTGCGATTATACACTTTGGTTTTTGTTTGCTTCATTCAAATAGTCAACATATCAGCAGTATATTAGTATAAGAAATTCTAAAGTAAAATAGCTATTTAATCCAGAATATATGATGCATACGTCAGTAGGTAAAGCTAAAACAATTTTGTTTTGAATCATGCGTGCGTATAGTTAAAATCACTAACATACTGTGATTTAGTTTGCTAAATGCGTTTGACAAAAGAGCATACAAATACTTAAGTGTGTGTGTTTATTTTAAGCCGACACCGTGGGTGTTCTTACATACCGATTAGGATATCTGCGTTACATTCCGGATAGAAAGTATTTTCTTGCATTCGGGATAAGGCTTTCCGCGTTTTACTTTGAATTGAATTAGGTTTTAAGGCGCACCAACACATGCAAGGTTATATGACGCCTAACAGGAATGAAAATGCCAGGCTCATCCTCCACTAACATCAAGATAAAATATGTAGAATGGGCCTAGAACCTTCTAGAGTTGCTTCCATTTACGATGGAGCCACGTTTCCACGTTTGCGTACGCGGTGTCATGACCTTGAATGAGCATGATAAAAAATGAAAATAATAATATGAATGTGGGGGTGTGGGGGGGGGGGGGGGGGGGGTGGAGAGTGGGGGAGGGGTGGGGGTCCTACCTCTGATTGTGTTGGTGTGTTTGCAGTGGTTGTATTCTACCCCGGCAACCTCACGGGGATCCGCGTATTACACGGTGGATGGATGCAAGAAAATTCATATTCGCTAAATATTAAATTAATAACTAACTCAGAACACAATAATAACTAACGTTGCGACGTAATAACTAACGTTGATGGCGTCAGTTAACTGACTTAAAGTGTAATAAATAGATTATTTAACAGCCCGAATCGATTATTGGGTAATCCTTCACTCGATGGTAGACGTGTTTTGTTTTTTCACTCACTCTCATACGCTCGTTCGTGAAAAGAACCACACGTCTATACCACTCTTGAAGGATTTCCCTATAATCCATCCCAGCATTTAAATAATCTCTATATATCGATGGTCGAGAATTATAATTATAACGTCGTAAGTGAAAAATCATAGTTTTCGGGAAAGTGAAAAAAAACGGACTCATATGATATAAGCTGTAGTTTGCTTTCTCATAAAACAAAGTATTTGTTATTTCAAAAAAAAATAATTTGACTTTGTAATCCGAACAATTGCACTTACGACCTTATGTTATTAAATATTCGGAAAGGAAGATGTTCATAAAAAAGTTGTATCTGACAGTTAGACCTTTTAAAATATGGTAAAAGCGATTATTAAACCACAGTAAGTGTCTTATAAAAGTTTCCTAGTTCATGCTACACCGTTGGTCGAATGTAGAATACTACATATGGGAACATGCGTGTGATGACAACATTGCAATATTATATATTAGAAAATATTCCATTTTTTAGTTAAATCAAACCGGTATAAATAAAAACATGCTCTTATTATTATAAATGTAATTAAATAGTAATGGTCACTTAACATACAAATAGTATTAATTTAATTAAATAGTAATGGTAACGTAACATACACATAGAGACACGAATTATGTTTCAAATTAATTGTTATAACAATTATAAGAGAACTGGGAGTTGTATTCACTAATGAAAAGAAAATTAATCAATCACGAACAAACACTAACACATGGTCCTATACCCTTTGTAGTCTATAACGTTACACTGTATTTACCGACTATCTTTTGAAAATGTAAAACTATTCAATTCGTAACCAGACATTTAATACCCTATATATCCTTACATATCATATCCCCATACCTTAAATTTCCTTATGTAATATATCCCCATACCCTCTATATAATATAGAGGGTATAGGAACATATTATATAGGGATATATAGGGTATGTGGATATTATACTTACATACTAACTATATCCCCATACGCTATATGTCCTTGCATAATATGTCCCATACCCTCTATATCCTTATATAATATGTCCCCGTACTCTCTATATACTTATATATTATAACCCCATGAATACCCCTTTTATCCTTACATAATATGTCCCCGTACTCTCTAAATGCTTTCGTAATATGTCTGCGTACTCTCTATATCCTTCATAGTATGTCACCGTACCCTTTATATATTTACATAGTATATCTACCTACTTTATATATCTTTTAATACACAATATATCCCCCGTATCATTTGTATGTCCCCGTACCTTTTATACCTTTACATAGGATCTTTACATACATTATATGTCCCAATGTCCACATACCCTCATATACGTGCATCTTATCTTATTTCATTCGATAGAGTTATCTGCGTGAGATAGGGACATCTCACCCTCGAGATCAGGCAGAGCCTCGTCCCTGGTTGCCATTCTGATGGATGGATGGATGGATGGAATGAATGTTCGAACGAACGATCGAACGAATGGTGTTTCATGGCATTTCGACAGATAAATAGGTTATATGTTGCACAGAAATCGACGAAAGATAGTAACTTAGAAAATAACGTGAAAATGGGCTGACTAGAAGATACTTATTATGACTAGAAGATACTTATAATGTGTTTCTTTTCTTCACTATACTCTGCAAAAAGGCTTACACTGGTGTCTAATATAGAAGCCATGTCAATCGATAAATGATCGATCATCGGTCGGTTAAACATTCTGATGACCGGTAATGAATTTTCATCAGATTTCCAACACTAGCTTTATCTACTCATTATTAAAAGACTGTCACATTGGACTAATTTAATAACAATGTACAACAAAACACACTTAGTTAAACTACTTATTAAAATACTTTATGTATCGACCATTCAGCAGAAACCGTTGAAATACCTGATGTACTTAAACGAATCTCTTCTTTCCAAGAACGCAGACGAGGAAAGTTTTTTTTATTTTCTCTCATTACATATGTTTTTGTTTCTGGGAATAAAAGTGGTTACAGGTTACAGACGCCGGGCGAAAAGACGCCATGCGAAAAGACGAAAAAACGCCGAGCGAAATAACGCCGGGCGAAAAGACGCCATGCGAAAAGACGAAAAAACGCCGAGCGAAATAACGCCACGCGAAAAGACGCCACGCGAAATAACGCCGGGCGAAAAGACGCCATGCGAAAAGACGAAAAAACGCCGAGCGAAAAGACGCCGGGCGAAATAACGAAAAAACGAAAAAACGCTGGGCGAAATAACGAAAAAACGAAAAAACTTCACACAAAATAACGAGAATTTAAATATATAAAACGTCGTATTTTCGCGTGCCGGTTTCTCGTTTTTTTCGTTTTTTCGCCCGGCGTTTTGACTATTTGTCGTCTTTTCGCTCGGCGTTTTTTCGTCTTTTCGTTATTTCGCCCGGCGTTTTTTCGTCTTTTCGTTATTTCGCCCGGCGTCTTTTCGCCCGGCGTCTTTTCGCTCGGCGTTATTTCGCGGCGAAATAACGAAAAGACGAGATGGCACATATCAGCCACCATATATATCACATATATTCTGAAGCCGTATATGTATCGATGTTACCTGTACGGAGGCTAAATAAAAAATGTGAAATTTTACGCATCGCTTTTTACCTTATTTACGAATTTTGGG